>BQNB010137398.1:0-14896 GCA_026074375.1 Tanacetum coccineum
AAAAGTTTTACCATTTGGCAAAAATGACCCCTCAAGGTTATATCTTTCATTGCATACATGGTCCCTGTGGTTATATAACTTTGGGGACTTGGCAAAACAAGTCCCCAAGAGTTATATAACTCTTTTCACCCACAGTCCCTTTGGTGTACAAGTTAGGGGGGTTGGCAGAACTGCCCCCCTACTTGTTACTTTGAGCAAATTGCAAAATTAACCCTTCTCTTTTCTTTTCCTCTTTTCCTCTTTATAAATAAGTTTAGGGTTTGGCAATTTCAGCCCCTAGACTTATATTTCTTTGACTTTGGCCCCGGGGTTGACTTGGGTTGACTTTGACTTTGACCAGTTGACTTTTCTGTTGACTTTTTGACTGGATTGACTTTCCGGCTTTGATTTGGCTTTGTCTTTCACAGTCTTTTCCATTCCGAGTCCAGTTTTGTTGTTTTGACTTTGTTTTTCGTTCTTTTCTTGGTTATCCGTTCCTGCACAATACAATTAGCAAAACAAGCATATATTTGGCATTTTAAGTCCGTTTTTGGTTATTTTAGCTTGTTTTTAAAGGTAAAAGGTATGTGTAATTAAGCACATACCAAAATCCCCCATACTAAGGTATTGCCGTGTCCTCACGCAATGCTATGAAGTAAGCATTTGGAAAACTAAGAATCTCGAACACCCTCGACTAATAACCTCGAAAAGTAGCTAAGTGTTCATCGAGGAAGTTAAAGACTCAAGAGTTTTGAAAATCCCCGCCTTTACCATTTTTTTATATGTACACCTATTCTACCATCTTTTTGTATTTTTCATTTTTTAGAACGTTTTGACTTTCGTTATTTAATAACTTTGAGGGATTATAGAACAAGATGCATTTCGATCCGAGAATGCCCCAAAAAGGATAAATTCATCGTTCCCGACTTTTCACTTATTCCAAACCAAGCTTAAAACGAAATCACTGTTAATTATGAGTTAAGATGCTAACACTACTCATATTTGCAATTTGTAAACTTTTCACTCCCGACAATTTACATCTTTAATGTGTGTGTGCTATTTTGAATTTCAACCATGGATCAATGTTTGCAATATTCTATGTTTCACGTTCCACCCGAGAATAATGAGTTTAAAGGCGAGATCATCCCATGTAGCGACTTTCGTCTCGGCACATCCCAACCTTGCGGTTAAGTGACCAGGCTTTTGACACCCCACAGAGACTAGTATCGGGACTCACGGACCTTAGGTTTCAAAAACTCTCAGGTTTCTTGTAAGCACATAGCTTATAAAATAGAATAGCCAAAGTTCAAAAGCATATTCGAATTTATCAAAAAGAGATCTTTTATTCACACTTAATATTAACTATTTACGCAATTGTAACCCTCGACTTTTTAGAAGGCTGCAACATCGGTTGTGAGCCGGCAAGATGCAGCAAACTTTTATCAACCCACAGTTTATTATATTTTTGCATTTTTCATCATATATATATATATATATATTTATAATTTTTATTTTTTATATTGGGAAAACGTCTTTTTGAAAAATTCAAGTATAAATTTGAACTAAGTCTAAAGTTTTTGCTATATACTACATTTGGAATGTCTTGCTCTCGTACTCTAAGCTGGTGATAACCCGATCTTAAGTCTATCTTGGAGTAAATGCTGGATCCTTGGAGTTGATCGAATAAATCGTCGATCCTTGGGAGTGGATAACGATTCTTCACTGTTAGCTTATTTAACTCCCGGTAGTCAATGCACATCCTGAATGACCCATCGTTCTTTTTGACGAACAAGACCGGGGCCTCCCATGTGAGGTACTAGGTCTTATGTATGCTTTTATCGGAAAGTCTTGTAGTTGTTCCGTTATTTCCTTCTTTTCGGACGGTGCCCAATCGATACACAAGTGCTCCGAGCTAAGGGTGCGGCTCCTGAATTTAAAGTCGATTCTGGAATTCCACTGGTCGAGCTGGAGGAAGACCCGGCAAGTCCTCGGGAAACACTTCTGAAAAATCTCGAACGATTGGTACGTCCTTAAGTTGCTTTCCTTCCGACTTGTCCTCCTCCTTCTTGGCGGATATTTATGCCAAAAAGATCTGACATCCTTTCGCCATGTACTCTTGAGCCTTTGAACATGAGATAATGGTCAACCGAGATTCTCTACCGTTGTTACTTTCGTTACCACGAAAAATTAAGGTTTTCATTCCCATAGGGATTTCGAAACAAAGTTTCTCATCAACTCGATCACGACGTGACCTTCTTAACCATATCCATGTCGATAATAGTCAGAAAATACCTAGTTCTAACGGCAGTTGAATCTATGTTGAATGGATGTTTAAGAAACTTAATGTGAACCCCGCATAATAGTGTTACACAACTCTTTTTTCCCGTCAGCTAATTCGACGTCATAACTATTTTCTAATGGTGTTGGGGGCGTGTCAAATCAGGGAACTAAAGCAGAAGATATAAGCTACTACTGACCACCAGTGCTCAAATAGGATTGATGCTTAGCGGTTGTTTAAGAGGAACGTTAACAGTGATGACATTTGTGTTAGGGTCCCACTCGATGCATTCCACTTCTTCTCTGCTATTCCCAACTAACATACACAAGCCTTGTGCACTCACCATTTAGCAATCCTTATTCTTCAACTTTGGACAATCTATTCTTGAATTATCATGAGCTCACATTTCAACAACAAAACCATTCCCTTTGGGATTTGCCCATTCCCCTTTCTGAGAATTAAGCATCGTCTTTGTGTTGCCAGAAACTCCTTCGTCGCGGGCAAATTGCCCTACCTTGTACATTTGTGGCATTTTTTGAGGTATTACGGGCCATTGTGATGATTGGCATTGGTGCACTTGGGCAAAGATCCACCGTATGGCTTCTTTTCGCCCGACCCCATATTGTAGACCTTGGCGACATTCTGTCTCTTGAAGGGTTGTTGTTGATGGCCATGGTTGTTTCTGGATGCATCATCAGCCTTCCTTTTGTTGTCAGTCTGCCTTTCCGCGTAGGTGCGGAGTTTCTGATCCATCAAGTCGTTGGCCAACTCAATAGTCTCATCCAACGTCTTGGGTCTGACAGACTTGACATTTCCATAAATGTTATCAGGAAGTCCGCTGATGTACTTGTCAACCTTCTCAGTTTCATTAGCAACAAACTTGGTACATATCAGGGTTAGCTCTTAGAATAGTTCAGTTAGGTTGGGAACCCTTCGTTCCCTTTGACCTTTAGGTTCCACAACTCGATCTCTAGTTTCTTGATTTCACCCTACGGATAATACTTATCCGTCATCTTCTTCTTGAGTACTTCCCAAGTCATCGAATATGCTCAGGACCTAAGGTTCTTATCTGACCATTCCACCAAGTCAAAGCAGCACCTAACAGAGTGCAGGTGGCAAACTTAACCTGATTTTCAATAGCACAACCACTGATATTGAAGACTGACTCCATCTTTTCAATCCACCTGGTTAAACCGACTACGCCTTCAGTCCCTTTGAAGTTCAAAGGTTGACATTTCATGAAGTCAGCGTAGAAGCAAGGATGCACAGTTTGCACATCCCTTTGGTTATTCCCGTGCGAACTGTGGCTTCCATCTCTATTGGTGGAGTTTTCGCAGAAGAGCTTGATCAATCATAGCTTGAACAGATTCTGGAGTCATGTTGTTTGGGTTGGTGTTGTTAGGTGGGGTATTCGGTCCTCGTCTTGTCACAGGTGCCATGATTCGTCTAAATCACAAGAGACAAAACGTGAGGTCATAATCATGACGAGATATACAATAATTTACAGATGAGACAACAACACAAGAGAGGTATATAGTACAACATAACACATCTATTTCATTCATAACTTGGAAAATTTTACATGAAATAGTTTTTGGTACACAAAATACAATACAAAGATCTAAGGCTATGCTAGCAGGTGTGAACCCATAATACTATAACATTGATGAACAAACTGCCAACAAAGTAAAATGACATAAACTACTAGATGTGACTATCCGCATCTCTAGAAGCATACTGGTGATCTAGAACTCTAACATCTGGCTCTGGTTGTTAGCTTCTTCTCTGCTGCATCTCGCAGTGCTATCAAAACTCGGCCTGCCTGTACCTATCTCTGCATCAATGTCTTCTTCATTACACGGTGAATACTCTACCATCTGTGCTGATGCTACAGTCAGTCTCTGAAGCTCTGCCATCTTAGCCTGCTGCATCTGGAAGCGAGTCTCATGTACCTGGTGCTGTGTCTGAATAAGGGTACTCTACAGCTGTAGCTGTGTCTGATGTGCATGGAGCTGAGACTCGTGTGCATATACCTGCTCACGGTGGGTCTGAAGCTCTAAATAGACCGCTTGACTCAATCCTATCGCATGAGCCCAAGCCTCTCAGGAAGATTAGGCCTCCTCCTCCACAATCAGTATGGTCTCCTGATAAGCTATCCTATCCTCCATAAGCAAGTCGACCTGCTGCGAGTCCATAGTGACTCGCTGTGATATGCAAGTCCTACTATCCTGAGCATCCTCTAATAGAGCATATAAGTCATGCGTATCATGCTTATGGAGCTCAGCAAGCTCTGTAACCCTAGTATTGACCTCTCCCACGGTTATAGGTGCTATCTCAGGAACTGACTCTGCCGGATCCACCCAAGTATTCCTAATACCATACCCAACCTCTCTAATCCCTCGTCGTCTCTCTTCAACATCTAAGGTGCTGACAAACCCATAGTCTACCCCTCAACCTCTGGTAGGTCTAGCAGTAGAACTCTCCCCGACCTCATACCTGAAGCCTAGAGTGGACAAACACAACCTCTTGCGAGGTGGCCGCTTGGACTCAGGAATATCATCCCTACGGTTAACAGGTGGTGGTGTGTATAGAGATGGTGGTAGTGGTGGTAGTGGAGGTGATGGTAATGCGACAATAACCGCATCAACAAGGGCCTGAGTGGAGGCTATCCTGAGTGTCTGGATTTAGGTTGGACACCCCCAAATATGGGGTCTGAAGCGGGGGTGAATATTAAATATCCGAGGGAGTTCTTCATAGATCAATAGCACAGATCTGAAAAAGATCACTAAACGTGTCGTTTTATAAAAGAATAGATTAGTTTAATAAAATACTTGTTCATTACATAAGCTCATGGCTTCAAATTGTTCGACAATATAAGTAAAGATTTCGGTTTATAACAAATGTTCCCAAAATGTAATACGCCCCAAATCTTTAGTATTGACTCTCCAAAGAGTGACCCCAAATGTATCTTGGCACCTCGTGCCTTATTGACCTGAGAAAAATCATGCTTTAATTAATGTCCAATTAAAGTTGGTGAATTCATTGGTTATGCTAAATCAATTGAAGGACCGCAGATTTCCAAGGGTTTGAATAAGCAACATATGCAAACATAATAAAAAGTCAACTATCGTTTTCTAAGCTCATGACACTGAAGCTCGACATGTATGAATGCAATAGATTGCCAATAATGCCCATAAATGATGTTCTCACCCGCAACATCCCAAATTCGACATGGTATACGTTTGTTGTTTGGCAAACCAGCACAGTGAACGCTACTCACCCAAACGGGGATGTCAATCCCAAATAGATATATTTATAAGATTCGCGCTCACATTATAGTAATTGACAGTTTCATGTAGGGATCAGTGGTTTCGCTACTTAGGCAAACATGTAATCAATTGTATAAAATGTACATTGCGTCCAATTTGTAAAACCAAAGAATGTTCTCACCCCAGAGATGTAAGATCATCTAAATAATTGTAAAAATGGGCTATTACTCACCTGACGTTGAGATAGTCCTCTGTGAATGTAATATATCCCAAGTTATGGCAATGACATCACACCGTCAAATTCATAAGTAATACGGCCAGTCTTAGTCTACAAAGTTTAGGCTAACGACTTAATGCATAAACTACAATAAATTGCTAGTTTATATTAACTGTTATCACTTGTGTGGTGGTGCTTATTTTTATTGTATTTGTCCTTACTTGATGGCTCTTGGGAAGGTATACGATTTCACACGTTCAAGTATATGTATAAACGCTATTAATAAATATACACATTTATTAAGTCGTGTTTTAAATTCGTATAATATCCGATAAATATTATAACTCGTCTGATATGCTAAGTGGTTATTAAAATCACCTTTGTTCATGAAATACCCTAAGGTTTTCTATATTTACAAAAATAGTCCCTATGTTTATGAAAATATAATATTTACACTTTAAACCCCTAGGTTTCCATATTTGCACTTTTAGTCCTTCAACTTTGCAACAATTACACTTTAGGTCCTTATGTTCTCAAAACAGCCCTTTAAGTTTCAGAATTGACAGAAACAGCCCCTGGACTTTATAAAACAGTTTTGGCAGTTTTAACCCACAAGTTTACAAATTTTCACTTTTAATCCCTTAACTTGTAAAAGTCGTATTTTAAGCCCAATTAAGTTCTAACAAGTGGCAAGGGGTTTTATTATATTCCAATAAGCCATATAAGCTGGGTCAGCTTATAAATAAGCTCGGATGAGCTTATTTTGGCTTATTGGGCTTATTGGACTCGTTAGAGTCCATTAAGCAAATAAATGGTCCAATTAAGATTTTAAAAATACATAAGCTCTCATTTGGCTTATATAAGCTTATATGAAATTGTTTGGCTAAAAAATAAGCTCGGATGAGCTTATTTGAGCTTATTTGAGCTTGTTGGGCTCGTTAGCCCAATAACTCTAGTCCGAATGTTTTTAAAAGTCCATTAGGGTTTCAATACATGATCCAACTTATTTTCTAGTTTCATTAGGCAATCAAGATTATAATTAAGCTATTTCTATTGTATGGCTTATTCAATAAGCTAATAAGCCTCGTTAATGGGGCTTTGGGTCCATTAAGAGCTCGATAAGGGTTATACATATTCAAACTAGTTCGACTGAGGTCCATTAGTTTTGCTAGGTTTAGAATAAGCTTATAAATTGACATCAGCTTACAATAAATTGTGCTATGCTTATTCGTGGCTTATGGACTCTCGTTTTGGTTACGGTAATGGGCTGCCAAGCCCATTAAGGGTCCAAGTAGGTTTCTTTGATTATATTAGGGGTCAGTATAAGCCCAATAAGCATATTAGGCTCTTTAATAAGCACAAAGAGCTTATTAATAATCTGTGGGCTCATAGTCACGGCCTGTTGGGCCTAATAGGCCCATTAAGGGTCCGTTTAGTTTATTAAGAATTTTATAAGGTTTCTTTAGGGTTTGAATAAGCCTTATGCCCTCGTTAAGACCTTCAATCGAATTAAGCTAAGCCATAATCCATGTTGTTCCCTTTTGGTGGGGCTTCGGCCTATACAGTGGACGTATGTGTCCATTGTGCGTGCTTATGGTTCGTGTATATGGTGATAAATCATAAGCCGAATGCTTTTAGCTTATTTGATCTACCTATGGTTCGGGTTTAACACATGCAAGCATTTCATAAGGTAGTACACTCCTTCCCAAGCCTTGCCATTAAGACTTCACGTAAAGTTTACGTTTTGTTTTCGTGCAATTCGTTTTTAAAGAAGACATATAAGCCCTAGCCTTGTTAAGTCAAATTTTCATATAGGTTGACATCTTTTTAGCACCACACAACGATAATATACATATGTACACACAAATAGCCTGCATGCTTTGCATTTAGCATACACGTGCTCACGTTGGTTTGTTATTGATAAGTGTAAAATACACATATCCGTTAACACCAAAAATGACCCTAAATGACCCAAAACAGACTAAAAATGTCAAAGATATGCTTGTTTTTGTGTTTTGTGTGTGCAGGTACGGATAAGACAAAAATCACAAGAAAACCGTCAAAAAACGGGCAAACACGGATACGAGAACGGAAGAGCGTGCAAGAGCCGGAAGCCAAAGTCAAAAAGTCAACCCTCAGTCAACAAAAGTCAAACACTAAAGGACAAAAAATCCAAAAGTTCCAATTCAGTCCCTTAAGTTTCAACAATTACACAAATAGTCCTTGAGAACTAAATGGGCCTATTTTCCTTAACCCTTTACCCAGAAACAATAAAACCAAAGCCCTAGCCCAAAAGCCCAATACCTAGGCCCATATCCCTTTTTATAAAACTCCAGGGACTGATTATGTCATTTTCAAACCTTTACACCATTTGATTTAAATTGCAAAATACTAAGACAAGGTCAAATTGCCTAAATAAGCTCAAACTTCCACCACTCTTTTCACTTAGTTATAAAAAAAGGGCCCGAAAGGTTAGTTTCCACTATTCACCCGTCTCTACCATTTTACCCACAGATCAAAACAAAGGGAAGCTTAAATTAAGAGGGTCAAAGGACATTCATGAAATCATTTACACAATGGCAGAGTTAAATCGTCACAAACCTCTCTTATTGGTTAAAACCCACAAGGGGAATGCCACGTTGGACATGAGAAAACACACAAGGAGTGAATTTTTATACTCGGGCTACTCTCAAAAGAAGCACAGGGGTCACATCACGGATTGCCACGTTGGCAATCCGTGTGTGCAAAAATATGATCCAACGAACATAATTAGAGATCAATCATTGAAGGAATTCAAGGGGTAAGATTAGAAGGAGCGTGTGAAGAAAGCAAGAGGCTAGAACCTTCAACAGCTGGCTATAAATAGCACACCTCACATACACACAAGGCACCTTTTAATTTTTTAGTTTTTAGCTTTAAGAATTTTTTTAGCTTAAATTAGCTTTAGTTTTAGCTTGAGTAAATTTCATTTTCCGTTTCCTTTTTCAAGCATTGTACTCAAATTCAGTTAATGTAATCAAAAGTTAGTTAATGAAAAGTTTCTTTCTCTTTAAGCTAAATTTGTCATAAGCTCTTATACTCATGCTACTGTTACTCATAAGCTCATTTAGCTTAGTCTAGCTTCTTACTATTCTAATGCTTGTGATTGAGCTTGTTTAATCAAGTCCCTAAATCATACTTAAACTAGAAATCAACAAAACCTAAATACCTTTGCTTATTGATTTAAGAGCTTATGGAAGGGGAGCTTACAATGGAAGAGCTCCCAATGACTTTACTGGCTTATCTTAGGATAAGCCAGAGCTGTTGATAAGCTCATTTGAGCCCTTTAGCTTCTGTTTAGCTGAAGCCTCTAGTAAGTCCTCATTTAATTTCATTTGTTCTTCAATTTATAGCTTAATAATTGCTTATTAGTGTAGATCTGCTTATTTGCTTAATCTAGTTGCTTATTAGTTATCTCTTTGTGCTTATTAGTTATAAATTTTCATCTGTTTTTAGTTTAGGTAGCTTAACTCTTAAATTTTTATTACTGTCTTAAGAATCACTAAAAAGCCAAAAATAATTAGTTTAGTCTTTAAAAACTTTGATTCTAGCTTAATTAGTTGTTGATTTATGTTTGTTAAGCTTGTTATAAGCTAATTAATATCTGGTAATAAGGTCTTGTTAATTGGATTTTAATTTCATAAGCCCAAATGAAATCTGTCTAAGTATAAAGGAGTGTTTGGTTTAGTGTGTTTTGACTTTAAATAGTCAAAGTAACTTGGAAATTTCTCTTTGGTCAGCTTTATTTGCATATTCGATTAAGTTTTAAAAAGATTTGCTAAGTTAGTTTAAGCTTAAAATCACTTTGTGGCTATTTGTATCTGTCTCAGCACCAGGGGACCTTTTTCACTTTTCTTTGTTTGCTAAAATCTTAATTCAAGCTTCTTAAGCTTGGACAGTGGTTGCATTGTGTTCAAAAGCACTCAAATAGAGTGTGTAATGCAGGAGAAACCATTTTGGACACCTGCATATTAGTTTTGTGCCTTGTCATTTGCATCAGCAATACTAACAACAGTTAGTATTGCTGTCTTTTCCAAAAGCTTTTAAGCAAGTTTAATTAGCTTTTAGTTTAAAATTCAGTAGCACTAGGTTAATTATAGACTTAACTCTTAGATTAAAACTTGTTTTCTAATTTTTAGCTCATTCTCTTAGGTACATTTGCTGTCAAAAGTTCATAAAAGCCTCAAAAAGTCAAAAACAGTAGTAAGAGAATTTTAGATTATAAATTTAGATTTTCAGCTTGTAAGGCTCAATTTTATGATTGATAATGAAAGCTTATTAGTGGTAGAGTAAGTGACCAAAAGCTAAGCTTCTGTCATAGCTTAATGAGCTTAATAGCTTGATTTGATTTTGAGTTTTTAGGTGTTCATGCCTGAGATAGCCTTTAGATCTTCAATTTCAGCTAGCTTTTATTGTTTAATGTTCAATTAGCTTTTCAATTCTAGTTAGTAGGCATCATAAGCTACCTAGAATAGTTTTTAGTTTTAAAATTTGGCTTATTTTGAAGTTGGTGCAAGCCTTTAAGTATAAAAAAGCAATGTGAGCTTAAAAGCTCACTTACTGAACGACTTATTTTCACAAGCTCTTTTAGTGCTTACCCCCACCCCCCCCCCAATACCCACCACCCAATATTAGTTTTCAGCTTATACTCCTTCATTAAAGTTGTTCAAAAAAGTGAGTTTTATAAGTTCCAGCTTTTGGTTTTGAAAAATAAAAAAAAGTGCAAAAAAAGGTGTTGCCAACCTCGAACCCACGACCTCTCCCTCGCATACCCTAAGTGTTAACCAGTGTGCTTCAATAGCTCATCCGGTTAACACTCCTTTCATTTAATTAATAACCCTTCTTTGGGCTTAAGCCCATAATATAAGTCGTAGCATATAAACTCAATTACCCAGCTTATTAGATAAGCTAGGTAAGTTTAATAATTTTTCTACTAAACCTTGTTTCATTTTAGTCTTTTCCTGAATTTTTCACATTTTTCCCTTTATTTTATTAATTTCTAGGATTTTTCGTAGATTTAAAATTTAGAAAATCAATAAAAAAAATACAAAAATAACTTTTAAAAATACTAAAAAATAGTTTTTAGCATTAGGTTAAATACTTTTAGGTTTACATTCAGAAAAATCATTTTCAACACTTTTAGATTTTAATTTTCATTTTTGAGCTTTTATTTTTAATTTTAAAAATAGGATTTTAATTTTAAGAATAGTTAAAAATAGTTTTCTGAGTTTTTATGTTATTTTAGACTTTTCTAAGTTTAAAAATCATTTTTCTTAATTTTTAGGACCTAATCTGCTATTTTTTAGGATTTAATAAGATTAAAATAGTTTTTAATTCATAATAAATTCAAAAATTAATAAAAAAATATATTTCTTTTTCCTAAAATTTTCTTTTGTCTTATTTTAGGTTTAGAAATTTAGTTTACAATTTTTAGGGTTTAATTTCGTCTTATTTACTTAGACGTCGCGTTTTATTCGTTCAGGTTAATTGTTTAAGAGCTTAATTGCTTTTGTTTGCTCATTTATTTTGTTGCTTTTATTTATTAGTTATAGATAATCAAAAATATATTTTCTCTCATTCAAATCATAATTCAAACTAAGGCGTGGTTTTAATTTCACAAGTCGTTGGGGAAACGACCCGGGAAAGCATACTTCCCGGTAAACATACGTATATTATTATATATTTTAAGGGAGACTTTAGAAAAGTTTTTAATTGCTCTTTTAGAATATTATATTTTATATTATTTTATTGTATAGAAATACTATATCAATTTTTGGCGCCACTGCCAGGGACTTATGTTAAAGATTCCGTCGTTTACGTTTGTTGAATTTGGTTTGAAGATTCTTTCGTCCTCGAAAGTTTCATTTTTGTTAAAAAATTCAAAATTTCAAAAAAAATATATATAAAAAGTAAAAAAATATTTTCTTTTTCTTTTTAGTATAGTTATCATATAAAAAAAATCAAATCAAAAATATAAAAAAATTCTTTTAAAACAATATTTAAAAAAAAATTAAAAATACAACAAAGTGGTAAAGAACCCAACATATAATACCTCTCAATCGAGGTATTCATCAATTTCATTTTCCAAGTTGAACTTGTTAATAAGTTCCCAAATCAAAACAAGATCTCAAAAACTTGTCTTTTTGTGTTCATTTACGAGGTACGACTCATCTTAAGAAGCAATTTTTAAGAGTTACCGTGAAGTAATTCGATTATTTGGTTTTAAGTTGTCTTCCGTGTATCCGTTTAAAATAGATTGTTAAAAAAAATTTAAAAATCCAAAAAAAATTAGTGTAATTTTTGTTTTGTTTTCTTTTCTCTATTTTTAGTGCATGCGCAAAATAGTTTCTCAAGCTAGTAATCGAAAATCAGTAGACTAACAAAAAAAATAAGCCAGTTATTTGAGGAAACCCGAGATTCCAAATGGCTGACATTTCGTACTATGGCTCAAATGCTACAAGAAAACTCCCATAGGGGATATGTAAGATTGCAATTGTTGTTCACACTATTAATGCAAAAACAATTTTGAACCTTAAACAACTTGATTAATCTTGTTTCTTAATAGTAATCATTTCGGGTAGACAAGGACCCTCATAATCATCTTCGATTTTTCAACAAAGTCACTTCTACGTTTAGACATCCGGAAGTTCCAAATACAACGATTAAGCTTTTGCTTTTTCCTTTCTCTCTCGAAGGTGAAGCCCAGACTTGGCTAGATAAAGAACCACCTCGACCGATTTCTAACGTGGAGTTGAATTTGTTCGAAATTTAATAAACCAATTTCTTTCCACTTCGAAACAACTTACCACCTTCGATTATGAAATCACTACTTTCTACCAAAAACCGAATGAAACTTTCAACGAAGCATGGGAACGTTTCAAAGGACTTCTTCGTCAATCTCCTCATTATGGTTTTTCGGAATTACATCAACTTGACACGTTCTACAATTCTTTGAATACCAATGATCAAGATGCTTTAGATTCCGCCGCGGGTGGCAATTTTTTAGATAAGATGACCTAGCGATGTTTAGCCATACTTGAGAGTAAATCACAAGTTAGTTATTCAAGAAGGTTCTGCAATTCAAACCAAGAGTGAGTACGTATTGCTCCTCATTTCTTACTTCTACAACTTCAATTCTTTTGAATTTCAACAACTCGCGCTTCTCTTGAAGATAAAAAATGGATATTCGAATGAGCCGATTAGAAAAGATGATTAGTGAAAAGAATGTTACAACTCCTGCTACCGTCAAAGCAGTCGAGGAAGTTTGTGTTACATGTGGTTCAAACCATAATTTCAACAATTGTCCGTTAACAAGGAATGAATTTCCCGTTTTTCATGATAACATTCATCAATTCCAACAAACCGCCGCCGTTGGCAACTTTGTTCAAAGGAATCCTCCTAATTTGGCAAATCAAATGAGACCACCGGTTTTAAATCAACCCAAATGTTCAAAACAACCAAGGAAACCAAAGCCGATATCAAGGAAACAATTTCAATTCGAATCAAAACCGTGGAGGCAATTTCAACCAAGGACAAGTTTACCAACCTCCAACAATTCAAACCCCAGCTTATCAAGCTCCTATTCCCCAAATTCAAGGTGTTTCAAAAACGGATTTTGATAACTACGTCAAGGCAAACGATGCGGTATTGAAGAATGTTCAAAATCAAGGACAAAATTTGCAAAATCAAATGGCTAATGTTACGAGTTTGTTGACAAGTCTTTGTAATAATTTCAACAATTCCGCCTCTACTTCAAAATCGGGTACTCTTCCAAGTCAAACCGTAACTAACCCTCGTGAGCAAATTAATGCTATCACCACACGAAGTGGTAAAACTTGTGAAGGACCTTCAACTCCTCTTGTTCCTACACCCGTTGTTTCTACTCCTCAAAAGGAACCCGAACAAAACCCGAAGACGTCAATGGACAAAGTGCAAAAACCAAGTTCAGAAAATACCGCACAAGTCCCACCTCCAGAGGAAGAAGATTCCATTTTCATTGAAATCCTAAAACCAAAAGCAAAGAAAACCGTTAATGTTGAAATTCAAGATCTTAATTCGTATCAACCTAAACTTCCATATCCCGAGAGGATGAAAGTAAGAGAGAACAATAAACCCAGTGCTCAACATAGCCGGTTCTTGAAGATGTTCAAACAACTCCATTTAGAGATTGGATTGAAAGATGCTCTCGTCGAAATGCCGAAGTTCAACAAATGGTTAAGCTCGTTGCTAAGGAACAAAGAGAAACTCGAGGAGATCGCCATTACAACCGTGAATGCTGATTGTTCTGCCATCATCATGAACAAAGTTTCCGAGAAGCTCGAAGATCCAGGAAAATTTCTTATCCCGGAGCTAGCATTAACATTTTACAAGAACTCGATAGGACTAGTGCTTTAGCCGATTCCGGAGCTAGCATTAACATTTTACCTCATTCTATCTACAAGAAACTTGGGCTTGAAGCTTTGACTCCTACTCGAATGACACTCGAGCTTGCCAATCGTTCCATTACTCACCCAATGGGCATAGCCGAGGATGTTGTAGTTAGAGTTGATGGTTTCACTTTTTTTGCGGATTTTGTTGTGGTTAATTTTGAACCAGACCCGAGAGTGCCTATTATTTTAGGGAGACCTTTTCTTCGCACTGCAAAAGCTCTCATTGATTTGTACGAAGAAACATTGACTTTAAGAATAGGAAAGGAAGAACTTGTTTATTATGCCGATAAATATAAGAAAAACAAAGATAAGAATGTTGTTCACACCATTTCTGTCATCGATTTTTCGAAAGCCGGTCCGTTTAGTGGCAGTATGTTAGATATTAGAAAAAGACTCGGTCACCCCATGTATTTTACTGTTCAATGTAGCTCGTAGTTTAATAGGTAAATAATAAGCTAACTAAATAAGGGAGATAAGCTATAAGATTTTGGGGACTTATAGGGCAACTAATAAGCTATAAATAAAAGCTAAAATATCTAGGAGCTTAATGGATAAATAAGCTGGAAAAAGGGGTTGAGATTGGATGCTCAGCACCAGGGGAGGCTAGGCAGTGGCCAAGGGGCTTTTTTTTTACTTATCCCAATAAGCTCATGTGAGCTTTTTACCTAAAACAAAATACAAACAG
>BQNB010137399.1:0-10679 GCA_026074375.1 Tanacetum coccineum
TTTTTCTCATAGTTAGTTATAGCTTCAAGGTTGTAAACCTTGTTACTATTCAGAGTAACCGTATTCAATATATTAAGGCTGAAAGTTTGGTTTATTGTTATTATTCTTCTTAGTATCACAACCTAGTTTTTGCATAGTTTGTGATATTTCCAATCAAAGTTTCTACCATAGTTATCTTGGATTTATCCAGTAAAACTAAACCTTATATCAGCTAAGGAGTTAAAGATCTATTCAGAAGGGATCAACAGTTACCACTGTCCTGCTCTGCATCTAAGCTAGCAGCAGTAGTGGTAGCCCTTTCCATACTGTCCCCCCTCTCCTCATGGACAGCCTCATCTGCATCAAGGATAGTAGGCTCACTAGACTGAGGAATCTCAGTGACCTTGCTTTTGGTTTTCCTACGTTTGTGGGTCTTTTTAGGGTGTGATGATGATGCAATAGTAGGGATTGGTTCAACATGAGATGGTGAAGCAGTAGTAGGTGTGTGTTGGGGTTCAGTGGGTTGTCCTGAACCTTTACCCTCCACTGCTTGTGATGTCAGCATAGATGGAAATAATGGTGTAACTGTCCCTGAAAAATCATTTCCTTTCCTTCTCATGTTTGCAAAAACCTTTTTCTTATTAGAAGGTGCATCATATTCATCATTAAAAACTGCTGCAAGTTTTTTAATTTGATTGTTCAAAAACAGTTGTAAAAACCTTGGATACATTAAAATCTTTTTAGAATTAGGATCCAAGTTTCTCAACATACCATCAAAAATCAATTTAGAAAAATTAAATTTTTGATTCTTAGCCAAACATATAACTGCATATGCAATATTAGTACCAAATTCATTCCAAGCAATTGATTTTAAACTTAAACATTGCAAGATGGTATGAATGAGATACTTCCATTGAGGTGAAAAGAAAGGTTTTAGAAAAGTAAGTTTATCAGAAAGTTTTTCATATCCCATCAATTGAAGGTTTTCAAAAATCTCAGTGTTTGTTAGACAAGTAATACCATCCTCATCATCAAAGTGAAGATCTCTCCTCACAGATGATTCTGTTATTACTATAGTCTTGCCATTAACTTTGGCACGTATTTGTGTTTCATTATTTACTGTTTTGATCTTTGCAGTAGACCAAAACTGCTCAATATAGGACACATAGATAGTTAGACTTACAGTTAAAGCATATCTGATAGAGCTAGCATTAAGGAAATCAACTATCTCTGCAAAATTAGCATTGGCTTCTGATTTTTCCAAGTATGCCACCATATTGTGAGAATCAGCAAAGGTTAAGGCCGTCAGTGATGATAATTGTGAATGTCATGCCGAAATCAAGTTACAATTTGTAAAATTTAGAGCGTGAGAGTGTTTAAGAGTGATTATTGTGTGATCGCAAATGGTTTTATAGGTAATTAAGCAAACCCATAAGTGAAATAACCATTTAGTTTACAAAAGACACCCTCAGCAGTTTTAACCCCAACGGTAACCTAGCAGCACTAACTTAGCCCAACAGCATTAACTTTTTGCCTGGCAGCACTAACTTTTCGCCCAACAGCATTAAGTCATGCCAACAGTACTAACTTTTGAGTTACCAGTATAAACCCTAATTTCATCCAAATAGTATATCCAACCTATTCCAATAATCAATCTATCCAAACAACACCTCAGAGATTAAGCATTCCAATGCTAGCAGTCAAAAATTGATAACGACTAACATCAAATGCTTTTGTGAGCAAATCTGCAATATTCTGATATGTGTGAATCTTGTTCATCTGAATAAGCTTCTTCTCATTGGAATCTCTGATAAAGTGGTGTCTGACCTCAATGTGCTTAGTTTTGAGTGAAATATTGGATTCTTCACAATGCAGATAGTACTCTCATTGTCAATGAAAATATTGGTGTTCATAAAGTTGTATCCATAATCAAGAAATTGATTTTGGATCCATAACACATGTCCATAACAATTTGATGCAGCTACATATTCTGCTTTAGTTGTAGAATTCGCAACTACATTTTACTTCTTGCATTGCCATGAAATCAATCTGCTCTCAAGAAATTGACAACCTCATGTTGTGGATTTCCTGTCTAAACTTGCACCAGCATAGTCACTGTCAGTATAAGCTTCCAAATCAAATGGTGAGTCCTTAGGATACCAAAGGCCCAATTTAGGTTGACCTTTTAAGTATCTAAAGATTCTTTTCACAGCATGAAGATGTAAAACTTTAGGTGTGACTTGGAATCGTGCACATGCACATACAACAAACATAATATCAGGCCTTGAAGATATTAAATACATCAATGATCCAATCATTGATCTATATAAGTGAACATTAACATCTTCAGCATTTTCATCCTTCAACAAAGGCTTTAAAGTCTCTATAGGTGTACTTGCTGTCTTCACAGTTGAAAAACCAAACTTCTTCAAAATTTCATCCACATACTTGTCTTAACTGATGAAAATCCCATCATCTTTCTGTGTCACTTGTAGTCCTAAGAAGAAAGTGAGCTCACCTATAGAACTCATCTGGAACTTCTTGTGTATCAATTTATCAAACTCATTGCATAACTCCTTCTTAGTAGATCCAAAAATGATATCATCTACATATACTTGAAATAGTAGAATATCACCTTTGACCTTTTTAATGAACAAAGTCTTATCTATTGTTCCTCTCTATCAGGGAACTCTGGATCTTCAAATCCTGGAGGTTGACAGACATAAACTTCCTCTTCAATCTTACCATACAAAAATGCACTCTTCACATCCATTTGGTATACAACAAAGTCTTTGAATGAGGCATAGGCTAAGAACAACCTAATTGCTTCAATCCTAGCAACTGGATCAAAAACCTTATCATAATCTATTCCCTCTTCTTGAGTGTAACCCTGTGCAACCAGCCTTGCCTTATTTTTAATCACAATACCTATCTCATCTTTCTTGTTTCTTTAGACCCATTTGGTTCCAATGGCCCTTTTGCCATATGGTAAATCAACCAAAGTCCAAACCTTCTGCAATTTAAACTGTAAAAGCTCATCCTGCATTACTTCTATCTAGCTTGGATGTTTCAAAGCTTGAATCACCTTCTTGGGTTCTACTTGTGATAGAAAACAAGTAAATAGACAATTTTGAAAGTCTTTTTGGTTTGTTCTCCTATGCTTTTGAATTAAACTCACCAAACCATGTTCTTCAGAGTTCTTGATCATCCTTCTTGTTTAAGGTGTTGAATGTAGATCTCCAATAATCTGTTCAACTGGATGATCTTTGTGAACTCTTGTTGTTGCAATAGGACTAACAAGCATAGAAAACTCCAAGTTATTCATGTCTCCTCCTGCAACAAAGTCTTCATCATCATAAGCATCACCAAATACGCTAGTATCTTCCAAATTAGGCATCATTAGTTCATCATCAGTATCCTTTGTTTCAGCAGTATTAATAGCAGAACTGACGGCAAAAATACTATTAGTGCCGTTAATGTTCATTTCAACTTCTTTCCCTTAAACAATTAACCATTCAATTTCTCTTTGAAATTCATCTCTTAAGTCTTGATCATCCTTGTCACCTTCATTTGCTGGATACTTAGTAGATTTCTTTCCAGCATCATCAGCAACCTCATCATCTAATCTTTTAGGACTTGAAGAGATAGGTGAATCAGGAGTCCATAATGGTAGCAGTATATACTCATGACTATGTACTATTTTCTTCCCAGCTTGACCTGCATCTATACTTTTTTTGGTACCTACATTACCATTAGTTTGATTCCCTGCAACAACTAGCTTATAATTCATAGATTTTGTCAGTGTATCAATATCAAAAAGCCATTTTGGTCCACTCCCTGCAACATTAGGTTTATTTTCAAGAAAAGTAATGTGCAAGGTCTCCTCTACTATCTTGGTTCTACTGTTAAATACTCTAAATGCTTTACTATTAATAGAGTATCTAACAAAGAATCCCTTATCAGCCATCCCATCAAACTTACCTAGGTGATCTAAGGTATTAAGAATAGTAACAGGACACCCAAATGGTCTCATAAAGCTTATTATTGGTGGTCTACCATTAAAAAGTTCATAAGGGTCTTGTTGTGAGGCATAATTACTAATACCCTTTTTTGTACATAACAAGCAGTATTAACTGCTTCAGCCCAAAAGGTAGTAGGTAACTTTGAATCAGCTAGCATAGTCTTAGAAGCCTCTATTAGTGTTCTATTTTTCCTTTGAGCTACTCCATTTTATTGTGGAGTCCTAGCAACACTAAATTCTCTCTTAATTCCTTTCATCTCACAGAACTGATTCATTTCCTTATTCTTAAATTCAGTTCCATTGTCACATTTGATTATTTTGACTCTGTGATTTATTTGATTTTCTATTCCTGTTATAAAAGCCTTAAGCATTCCACTGGTCTCATCCTTAGTTTCTAAAAAGAAAACCCAACTAAATCTACTAAAGTCATCTATGACAACTAGGCAGTACATCTTTTTCATTATACTCTTACATAGTTGGACCAAAAAATCCATGGTGCAATAAAACATTGTAAAGGTTGTGGCTAATTGAGCTTACCAGTTTGGTCCTTACAAGAACTTTCTGTTGCTATTCCTTTCTGACAAGCAACCACATGTGGTGATATTTTCAAAAAAAAATATTTTTATTTTAAGTAAACCTCTTACAAGATTTCCCTTTACCAGTTTATTCATAGTTTTGAAATTTATATGCCCAATCCTCCTATGCCAAAGATTAGATTCATCTAATGTGGACTTTGCAAAGAGACAAGTTAGACCTCCGAAAGGAACAACATTCTTTAAGTCAACAATGTACATGTTGTTCTTTCTGGGAACTCTAAGCAAGACTTGACTTTCATCAAGTAGCTTAAAGTCAGGAGACAAAACAACGCATTCAGTGTCAGTAAAAAGGACACTATTCTTCTTGTCACACATTTGTGAGACACTAAAAAGGTTAAACTTAAGCTCCTTAACAATGTACACATCTTCAAAATCTAAATTTCCTGTCTTGATTTTACCTTTTCTAGTAATCTTACCTCCTTTGGGGTTTCCACCAAAGGCAACAAATCCACCATCGATTTCTTCATAATCTGAGAGGTATGACTTGTTTCCAGTCATGTGCCTAGAGCATCCACTGTCAATGACTCCTTTTTTCATGCAACTCTAGCTATGGATTGCCCTACACAAAAAGTAAGAGAATTAGGCTCTCTTGGGGACCCAAGCCATTACAGACTTAGATCTGCCTTGTGCATCAACATAGTTAAATCTTTTCATAACTATTAATGCACTATTGTGTTTGGAGACATGGTCTAACACATTTTGATCTGGTCTCCCAACCCAACATGCTGAGGTCTTAACAGCATTAGCTTCATTTCCCTTATTATCACTTACTACTTCTTTTGGCTCAACAGTAGTAACATTTTCCCTAATAGTATTAACTTTTTCTTTGAAATTACTGTTCTTATTTGTTGTAAACTTGTTAAAGGGCCTTCTAACATGTGAATGTGCTCTATTAAAAACATTTGATGTTGTCTTTGTACTATTCACTATTGGTCTTGGGTAGGCAGTATTAATTGGTCTGGCAGTATTAACTGATATTGCTGCTCTTGAAGAGTTTTACCTAGCAGTATTAAGTGTTTTAAGACCAGATTTCATTTGGGCTGCTCTTGGAACAAAATTTCTTTTTGGATGAGGGTGAGTCATTCTTTGAGAATTTTGGTGATTCACCCTTCTAGCATTGTTCCAAACAAGTTTTTCCACAATTTTCTTTTCATAGAAATCACAATCTTTGATTAAATGGTTAAAACTACCACATACATAGCAAGCTTTATTTTTAAACTCAAAATTACTTCCTAATTTCTGAGTCATCAAATTATTCTAGTTTCTCTTGTTACCTCTAGGACTTTGACTATTTTTCCTAGGGTATTTAGCTTGCTTATTGTTCTCTACCCTCTTAACAGACTCCCTAGGTGATTTTACATGTTCATGAGTTTTAACTAATTCTACTTTAGCATTACTAGGTTTTCTCTGTCTAGACTTAGACTCAGTCTCATTCTCATTCTTACTGTCAGATATCCAGTCTTCAATAAGTGGTTCACAAACAGACTTAGATTTTGACTCACTAGTCTTAACTTTACTAGTTGTAATTGCAGGTACACTAGTTACTGACTCACTAAAACCATATTCATCAGCAAGTACCAAATCAGGTTTAGGGGGCATAAAGTTCTCAGTATAGGGAGGGGAACCGCATGATACCCTTCACCTGTTTTGTACTTATCATTCTCCTGACTATCAAACACTTGACTATCATATACTTGACTATCATACCCCACACTAATCTTGAACTTATCACTTACTTGACTATCTAATAGTTTGCTTAGGTTCTTAGATGAATTTTCAAAGTTTTCTAAGGTAAGTTTTAAATCGTCTCTTTCTTTTTCAGCTTTTTTAAATTTCTTTCTAAGCTTTGTTCGTGCATTATCTCTCAACATAATATCAAGTTTTAAAATCTTTATGTCCTCTTCAAAAGCAACCTCATTCTTTTTATTCACATCTAGTCTAGCCTCTATAGATTCTAGACCTGCTTTATAAGCTCCTACATTTAATTGAGACTATTGAGACTTATTAATTCTTGTTGTGATGATTATAATAAATGTTCCTTTGAGAGTTTCTAAGATTTTTAAACATGCTTTAGAACAAGTTGAAACCTCAGTGTCTGAGCTTGAAGAAAAATGAAGTCCTGAAGAAGTATAAGTTATGTGGATGATGGAAGGTCCTGTTCTTCAGCACTGATCACTCCAATTCATACCTATAAGCCATCAACTGAGTTACTTAAAGCATTGTAAAGTAGTTTCCTTAACTGGCACAGTCCTTTCTTGGTTATCTATCTGTTTCTACTTTCTGATGTCTAACTACTCACTATATCCAACATATTTAGGGGTGCCCAACATTCCTTGAAAAATGACCTTTATGTGAGCATTATAGCATTCAACACCTTGGTTTGTACAAAGCCAATGAGTATCAGTCCCGTTAACTCTAGATTCCATCCTCTGTCTTCTTATGAAATCTCCTTGCTCTTATTGTCAGCATTACCATCTGCCACTTCAAGTCTATCTCCTCTAAATCATCAGGATCAATTTACTTTAGGTCTTCATTGTCTAATTGTGAACTATTAGACTGACTAGCAAAGAAGGAGTAGATAACAACATCACTCAAACTATTAACGTTTGGTAAAGTAGAAGCATTATTCTTGGAGTTAGTAGCAGAAACACCATGAGTAGTCTTAACTACTTCATTGGTGCTGCTAGCTATATTCGAAGACACAAAAGCTATGTTTTATGTGTTTTGGTTTATGCTAGATGAAACCATGATTTTAGCTTCATAAATCTTCAAATTGTTATACAAGTCATCCATGCTTAGAGTTTATAAATCTGGTTTGTTCCTCTAAATCAGGGTATGAGTCTTCCACTCAGATGACAGACTTCTTAATAACTTCAGATTCACATCTTCTTGAGAAATAGTTTCTCCATGAATCCTAGCTGACTGACTATGCTTTTGGCACGCCTATCTTTAGATCTAAGGCAAAGGTCTTCATGAGCTTGTTTCCCATTGAAATTCTTATACTGTTGTTTAAGAAGTGTCTTCTATACTTTCTTTGACTCCTTATTACCTCCAAACCTCTTCTCAATAGCTTCTATCAGAGACTTGGCATTTTTGTAGGAGTTCAACTTTAGTTGATGTTCATTTGGAAGAGCCATCAACAATGTACCTCTTGCTATTTATACTCTTTCTTTCTTTGCTAATTCTCTTGTTATAGTTATGTAGGAGGATATGTTTTCTCAACACCATCAATAGTTCTCTTTGGTGGAGGTGAGTCGCCATTTCCAATTACTTCCCAAAGAGCATAATCCATCATTAGGAAGTATTGTTCGATCCTCATCTTCCAAAGCTCAAATTTACCTAGATTGAGCACCGAAAGTTTTGCAGCAGCAACCATTTGTGCAGATACTGACTCCATGTTTTTACAAACAAATAGATCTGGTATGTGTAGATTGTTTCTTCTTATTCAAATTTTCTCAACAAGCTCTGATACCACGTTGTGATCCCACTTGAATAGATCTTGCTTAGCTTTGTAAAAACTTAGTTGTATTGAATAAAATCCAAGACAACTCATGTCAAAACTTTGATTGAATATATCAAAAGACTATGCGAAATCTTAGGTCTGTGTATATCCTAGAGAATAAGTAACTAAAATAGTGACTAAACAATGATTGTATAATACCAAACTTTAAAGCCTCAATATATTTATACCACAATCTAGTAGTGCTAGGATTATACAAAACCTGAGATATAAATGACTGTATATGAAACTAAGATATATAAACTACACGCCCTAGGTCTCCTTTTATACACCAAGGAACACGTATGGGTTACAAACGCGTTTTCTACTCATAATATCTTTCGCAAAAATTATCTCATTAAATTATCACTTTAGTGAGTACTAAACAAACTAACAGTAATAACTAAGTCTAACTCAGCAGAAAACTCTTCTAGCAGTGTAGGTAAAGTTATATACCACAATTAATAATATTACTCTTAACAGTGAGTAATGACTTAGAACATTTTCTTTCGATTGAGCCGCTAGCAGTAACCACATACTAGCAGTTTCTAACTTGAACCAACTGTAGGAGACAGTAGAATCTTTTCATTCCCAATCATGACACCTTTAATCAGAGAATTAAATAAGCTAACAGTGAAGAACGTTCCAAGAATCGATGGGGACTTTACGATTAACTTCAAGGGTCGAGTGTTTCTCTAAAGATTGGACTTGGAGGTGGGTTATCACCCAGCTGCGAGTCGTGAGAAGACATCCTAAAGGACCCATTCAGACTCAATTTTATGGACATTTTGACATCGGGTGTGCAAACATATCTGGATAAATTATGATTGTTCTTTATGATGGATATGCTTGAATCATACTCCAGTGCAAGCAAGGAGCATGAAGAGCATCTCAAGTTAATTCTTAGGTTGCTTAAAAGGAGGAGTTGGTATGCAAATTTTCTAAGTTGTGACATTTTGGATTCCACAAGTACAAGTTCCTCATGTCACATGAATTGACAGTTCAGGGTATTCATGTAGATTCCCGCCAAGATCCATGTCTGCTTAAAGATTGGGCATCTCCTAAGACACCAACATAGATCCGTCATTTTTTAGGTCTTGTCGGTTACTATCGGAGATTCGTTTGGAAGGATTATCAATAGATCGCCAAATCAATGACCAGCTAACCTGAAGAGGTCATTTATTGTTGGGGGGACAAACAAGAAAGCGCTTTTCCAACTATTAAAAGAAGAAGTTGTGCAGGTGCACCTATCCTTGGCTTTACTTAAGAGCTATAGATCTTGATTTTATTTATTGCGAGCTTCGCATAATAAGGATTAGTGCTGTCTTAATGCAAATGAGAGGTGATTGCTTATGCTTTCGCGACAACTAAAAATGCGCGCATGAGATGAATATAAAACCCATGATATGGAGTTTCTAAGCAGTAGTTTCGCTCTAAAGATTTTCATAGGGCATATCTATACGGAACCAAGTGCACCGTGTTACTGATCCAAAAAGTTTAAAACCATCCTTGATCAGAAGGAATTGTACATGAGGAAAAGGTGGGTGGCGGTTGGTTTGGGGTTGGGTGGGGGGGGGCATTGGATAGATTGCTCGTGATTACAATTGTGTAATACGTTTTATAAAACAATACCCACAAGTTTCCACCTTTATAATAACTTATCCATCTATTAAAGTGAGATGAAATTTCCTCAGTGTAAATTTCCAATCTATTAAATTAGATAGATGCAACCATTTTCATGGAAAGATTTTTGCTTTATTCTATCCATAATGTAACGTAACTTACATTACAAAAGTAAACGTGCTCACACAACCTACCAATGCTAATTTTTTCAACGTTTATATCAAGTAAACATTATAATATGTCAAGCAATATGTTTTAAACTCCATTTATACCATACGTTATCTATTTAACGTACTATTTATAACGTTATTATAAAACGGACTCTATACGTTAACATTTATATCAAAACCCCGTCAACATGTAATGTTTACATACAATACAAGTGTACAAGTTACCAATGCATAATATTTGAATATATTTCCCTCCAAAACCCTAGTACAACTCTTTTAAGCTTATGGTACAACCCGATTAAGCACACTATTCAAATAAGCTCCATTTCCCTCCAAATTATATAGGTTTTTCATACAACTTATTTAGCACGAGTTACAACACTCCAATGTATCACATTTAAACATTTATTTCCCTCCATTTAACTCCACACACTCGGCTAAACCTAAAACCCTAACCCGAAACCCTAGCAAACCCGACACCTCTTAACTAGTTTTAAATTAAGTCCTAACCAAGGTAGCATCCTCCATACCTTGTCACCACCTTTCCTAGCACCTTGTCACCACCTTGCTAGCTCCTTTCACCTCCTTGTCACCAACGTGCACCCTTGTTCCCCAAGAAACACCCTTGTTACCTCCTTAGATATCCGAACCCCTTCCAACCTCTCAACACCTCTCTAAGCTAGTCCTTAGCCTCTAATAGTCATACCTATCTAACCCTTGGCCACCACTCTTCACAACTTGGCCACTACTCCACACAAACTTGGTCACCACTCCTATTTCAACCCTATATA
>BQNB010137400.1:0-17857 GCA_026074375.1 Tanacetum coccineum
AATATATAATAAATATAATAAATATATATAAATATTTAACAAGGATAAGAATCAAAAATCTCTCAATGTAGTAAACCGAAAGTATAATTCCCGGGTCGTTATCCCCAACGAGGAATGCAATTGAAAGTCGAGAGGCGTTTTAAGAATCGATGCTTGAATAGAACAAGATTATAATTGGTTATCTAAAACTACGGGAAAATTAAGGCAAAAACTTAAAAACAATTAAGGTAAGACAAATTTTAACTAAAAACCAAAACGGATCCTTAACGGGACCTAATAAAAACCCTAAATCTATAAATTAAGTCTAAAATGAATTTTTTGGTTTTTTATAAGTCTTAATTGACTAGAAAGCTTAGACAAGAAAGAAAATAGACCAAAAAACGGAGAAAAAGATTTAAGCTTAATAGCACTAAAAACTATGCAACGTGATTCATCCCGCTCTTTAAAAAAACAAATTTTGCAATTTTAACCTACGAAAGCAATCTAATTTCCTAAGTCCTAATGTTAAAGAGAATTTTCTAAAAAAGAATTTATTTTTTTTGATTATTTTTCGAAATTTTTATGATTTTTTAAAGTTTGTTAATAAGAAAAATGATTAAAATTTAAAATATAACTTTAAAAATCTGGAAAATTACTAAAAGGTAGCTTTGATTAACAGGAATGCAACGGAAAAATATAAAATCCTAAAATACTAAACTCAATAAGCCGGGAAAAAGCAAATTAGCACTCGAAGTGCTTTTTTATAACAAAACTCAAAAAGTTATTATAGGAATAAATAATGCACCTTGAGACGTAAAAGTCCCAAGGTCACATTGGTGAGAGGTGTGTGTGTGTTAAGACTTATAAAAGGTGAGACTAGGTTAAGGTCACGGGTTTGAGCCTTGCTCACCCCTGACTTCCTTGGTTTCCCTTTTTTTTATTTTTTAAAACTTTAAAAAGCAAACTTTTAAATTAGCTATGTATGAACATTTTTTGTGAAAACAACTTTTCTGAATCTAAAGGAATAAGTGTACATGGCCTGCTTAAAACAAACAGGAAACACTCTAACTCCTTTTTGCCTTTTTTATTCAAAAACTTAATAAGCTTAAACACTGATATAAGCTAAAACTAGACTTAATAAGGTATAAGCAATCCTTTCATGACTACCTTAATTAAGATAAAAGTGAGCTATAAATGAGCTAAGTGGATAAGCTCCATAAGCTGAATTTATCAAATAAGCAATTTATTGAAAAATGAAGTCCAAACAGACAACTTGTATTTTGAGCCTTAATTTTAGAGGTATAAAAAAAAAAATAAAAAAAAAACAAAAAAAAATAAAAAAAAAAACAAAAAAAAAAAAAAAAAAAAAAAAAAAAAAAAAAACAAAAAAAAAAAAATAATAAAAAAAAAAAAAAAAAAAAAAAAAAATAAAATATTTTATTTTATTTATATTAAATTAAAAAATTAAAAAAAAAAAAAAAAAGGAACCTTATGGCAAAGAGAATTTATTTCTAGAAAGCTTATCCAAAAGACTACTCAAATCAGCTTTTGAAACTTAGTTTGAAAATCAAGAGAACAAGGAAAAAGCTTGTTGAAAACTGCTTAAGACTCAACATATACTGAATTCACCTTTTTATTATGAAAAGACAATTGTTATTTTGAGCTAATAAACAGATAGATAATGAAAACTTTTAATAACGCAAAAATAAGCTGAAATAGATCTACTATTACCTAAAATCTACTTGTGAACAAAATTTTAAATTCTAAAAACTATTTTTGCTTGCTAAAAATTGATCTTGAAAAAGGCTGTTTGTCAATGTATGCTACTGATGCAGTTTGCACACAAGATGACCAAAACTCAATTTAACAATATGCATGCTTAAAAACTTTGATTACTACACTTATAGATCCATAAACTAAGATTTAAGAGAACAAAACCAACAGCTGAAATAAACTAGAGCTCAAACTACTAATCTACTAGAAATTGAACTAACATATTCTAATAACTAATGAATTTGATTAAAAATAGTTTAGAACCTTCAAGGACCTTGACACTTGGATTCATGAACTCAAAAATGAAATTTAAAGTTGATTTAAAAGGCCAAAAGGCTATGGGCAGTACCAACTTAGGTTAGTACTGCCATAAACCAAACACCCCTTTAAATTCTTTATTCCCATTTTTAGCTTACGAAATTGAAGGTTAAGGTACGAAAGGCCAATACCAGATATCAACAAGAATTAAACAGACCTATTAAGCAAACTTAAGCAAACAATTAATCCAGAAAATTAAAACTACAAATTGTGCTAATTTTTGGATTTTTGATAGATTTATATCAGATAAGAGTAAATTAAGAATGTAAACCAACAATCAAACATAATAAGCACAAAACTACTACTATGAACATTAATAAGCTAGATTAAGCAGAAATAAACTAACAATAAGCAGGCAATAAGCAAATTTAAGCTAAGTAAAACAGATTAACTAGGAAATGAAATGACAGAATAGTAAATAGGAAAATGTAAAAGGAAGAGTACCTCACACCTCAGCTAAACAGAGATGTTTGCTCTTATTAGAGCTTAAATAAATAGCTTAAGCTTATAGTTTAAGCTTATCACCAAAACCTATACTAATCCTAACTCCTGACCTTCAGGAACTATTACCTACTTGAATTATATAAGCAGCCATCCAATTCCGTTAGAATTCAAGTATATGATGAGCTTTTAGTAGCTTAAGAGTAGTATGAGCTTATGAAACAGTTTATAAGAGCTTTTGATTTATAGCGGCACATTAAGTAAAAAACAGGCTTTGTAAAATAAACTAAGATTTTATTAATTAAAAAGCTGAGTACAATACATGAAATTGAGATTACAAAGACTAAAAACAGAATTGAAATTACATTAAAATGAAAATTACATAAGCTGAATTAAAAGCTACATAAAAAGCTACTAAAAACTACTACTATAAAGAAGATGATATGTGATTGAAGAAAGCCTTGTATTTAAAGGGAGATATGGATGCTTCTAGGTCTTCATCGCTCCCCTTGGTCTTAATCTTGACTTTATTCTTTGCAATCATTAGATGCCCTCTTGTAGCCGTAAGATCAAAATGTGATAACACGGATTGACAGCGTGGCAATCCTTGTGTCAGACGCTTTGTGCTTCTTTTGGCTTGATTTTAGTGCAAATTCCCACTTCTAGATGGGTTTCTTTTGAGTCTCGCGTGTCATTCTTGTGTAAGTGTTGACCAATAAGAGCTCTTGAGTGACGTTTTTCGGCTGCTGACTCATTGCTTAGTACTAAGAATCTAAGAGGTCACGTTGGATTGAGTGGAGTGGGTTTTTAAACCTTTTAATTTTTGTGAGAGGTAAAGAGGGGGACGCAAGGGTGAATAGTTGTTTTCACCTACGGCTTTTCACTTTTTATTATGATTTGTGAGTTTGACCCAGGGTAAAAAGGGGGTTTGACCTGGGCTTGGGTAATTATAAAGAAATTGGGCCGGTGTAATTTGTTTTGGGCTTAGGTTAAAAGGTGAAAGGTTTATAGATTTTAAGAGTTATGGACTATTTGTCCTAAGGTTTTAGGGACTTAACGGTGTTATGAGTTTAGGGAACTTATGGTGAAATTTGTTTTTAAATTAAGGGCTCATTAAGGATTTGAGGGTTTTGTCTTTTTTGTGGGTTGACCAAGGGCTTGAACCAAGGTTGGGACTTTTTGTGTTAACCTTTGCTAGAAATCCCGGCTTTGTACACTTATCATTCTTTGTGTTCGTGTTTGTTTTCGTTTTGACTTTTCTTATGATTTTTGCAATATCGGTACCTTACACATCTCAAATGACAAAACACGCAATATACAAGATATTTGATAAATTTGATCATTTAAGGGCCATTTTTGATATAAAAAGGATATGTGATTTCTTACATATCAAGCATAAATCATGATAAAATCATGCTCTAGTCGCAAGACATGAAGCAATCAGGATCTTTCTTGACTTAGCCATATTCATAAACTTCATAGTTTATCAGATGGATTTCAAAAGCACATCCTCAATGGTAACTAAAATAAGAATTTATGTCAAACACACCAGGTTTTGAGGATATAGGTGAATTACTAACCATGTCTGCAAATTAGGACAAGCATTTTATGGACTGTAAACAATCTCCAAATAACATGGCATGAAACTCTTAAACCTATCTCACTGACACAAATTTGTATGTGGTATTGATGACAACCTTGTTTATCTACAAAACTCAAACAAATGTGATTTTAGTATTCATGTTGATGACATTATCCTTGGAAGCCAGCAGCGAAAGGTGTGACAAACAAGGTCTGCTAAAAATGGTGACTCAAAGATACAAATGAGCATGTTAGGTGTCCTCACATAATTCCTGGATTTCAGATTGAACAATTGAAAGAGGCATTTAATTAACAAAACGATAGATATGTCAAGATTTCTGCTGAAAAAGTATGACACAAAATTGGTTTATCTGTGAATTACTCTAATGTGCCCCCTAACTCTGTTAAGGACCTGATCTCAATGACAAGCTGTAATTGGAGTCTCTGTATAGCGGTTTGATTGGAGCACTAATGAACCTAACTGACAAGCAGACCTAACCATTCAGTTTCAACTGGTCTTTATGAAGACTCAAGCAAACATAAGGAATCTACCTTATTTTATTAAGAGATTTTTCAGGTACCTAAAAGGTAATCACAGTCTTGGTCTTTAGTATCAAAAACTTTCAGTTCTTGACTAAAAAATGTCAAAATGAGACTCTAACTATGTTGAATGCAATGGATAGAAAAAAGCACTTCAGATGCTTGTTAGTTGCTAGAAGGTAAGCTTGTTTGCTGAAGTGTGAATAAGCAGCAATCTGCAGCTATGTTCTATGCTAAAGCTGAAGATATAGCTACTTATTGATGTCAGATCAAGAATCATACTCTCAAAAGGGACATTGAATTTCATTTCATTCCCATTCAATATCAACTTGCTGATATCTTCATCAAGCTTCTAGATAAACTATCTTTCAAAAGATTGATTGATGAACTAGGTATGCTGAACATTGATTCAAAACCTGAAGCTTTAGTACTGACTGAAGAAGAAAATGAAGGTCAGCGTCTTTTTATCTAAAACTAAACAAATTTTCATATGTTAAGTGTCAGTTCAGTTTTTGCATACAACCTTTAGCTTGCTTAAGATAAGTAATTGAGCAATCACGTATGTCTCATTCATGGATTTGCATGAGCATGTGTGTTTTTGTCACCTTCGCTTGAGCACAAATATTGGTCAAGTCAAAAAAACTGAACAAAACTAGTTCATTTCTTCAGTTCAGTTTATAAAATGATTTTATCTAAGTCTTCAACTGTCTCTCGAGTGAAGTAACTGAGTAATCACATATGTCTCATTCATGGATTTGCATGAGAACTTGTGGTTTTGTTGGGAATTATGCATTCCTGACTTAGTACCGTTAGTTATATTAGTTAGTACCGCTAGTTGTAATTTGTACTGACAATACAAAATGTTAATACTGATCTTTATACTCGTTTATGAGATATGCATGAGATATCTTAGGAAAGGATATGCATGATCTTTATACGCGTTTTGTAAAGCCCATTAGAGTTTCCTTAGTCTATAAAAGGAACCCTAGGCATAGTTAGTAGATATAGTTATACACAGATCAATAGAGATCGATTGGCAATCATAGTCTTTATAATCTGTAACCTAGGCAGATTCAAGTGATAATATAAAGTTCTTTTGGGGCTTCATTACATATTGTTCTTCTTAGCTATGATTGATTAGTTTCCGCATAATCATAGTGTTCAAATCAGTGTTTAATTTATTGTTGCTTTGGGAATTATTCTAAGGGAACAAATCCTTTACAAGGCTAAATGGTTAAGATTATTCAGTAAACGATCAACAAGTGGTTCAGAGCTTGTGTAGAAAATTTGACTAGAAGAACTGAATTGTAGATGCGAACAAGACATTCTCCTCTACCACTATCACAACAATGAAAATCACTTTATCATCAGGAGGGAGAATATGATATTTGGAGCTTGAGGAATGCGACAATATATCTATCACCACAGACCATAACCTATGGGATGTTATTGTCAATGGAGATCTAGACAGAGAACTGCACCAACTGGAGAAACTATTTGCTCCTCTACTCCTATGACTGCCAAAAAACTGCTGCTAAATGGGAGTCAGGAAAGAGTAGAGCATCTTGCTTTTAGCAATACCTGATGAATACCTTCTCAAGTTTCACAATGTTGCAGATGCTAAATCACTTTGGGAAGCAATCAAATCAAGGTTTGGAGGTAATGAAGAATCCAAGAAGATGCAAAAAAATGTTCTAAAACATCAGTTTGAAAATTTTTCTACTGCATCAAATGAAAGTCTGGACAAGGCTTATGATAGGTTCCAAAAACTCATAAGTCAATTGGAGGTTCATGGTGCTCCAATATCAAAGGAAGATATCAACCAGAAGTTCCTAAGAAGTCTTCCTCCTTCATGGAATCAAATTGCTCTAATCATGAGAAATAAGCCAGACATTGATGAGATTGATATTGATGACCTCTACAACAACCTTAGGGTCTACGAAGATGAGATGAAAAGGTCTTCAAGTTCCACTTCTACTTCTCAGAACTTAGCATTTCTTTCCTCTCCGAGAACAATAGAGTATAATGAAGTTAGTACGCCAGTGGAGATTTAGGGTTAGTATTACTGTGGATTGTCAAGTTTCATCTACCCCATGTGCTCATGATGTTAGCATGCTCTATTTTGCCAACACAAACCAGTCCTCAACTTGAAAATGAGGATTTTCAGCAAATTGATGAAGATAACTTGGAAGAATTAGATCTTAGATGGCAAGTGGCTATGTTGACTATAAGAGTGAGAAAATTCATTCAGAAGATAGGAAGGAACATGGATTTCAAAGAAAAACAACCTGTTTCACTTGATAATAAAATTGGTGCTTACAATGTACAGAAAATGGCACTTTGCTAGGGAATGTAGATCTGGAAGGAATCAAGGGAAAAGATTTATGGTGACAATGGCAGGAGCAATGCACCAACAAATGAATCTTCATCACAGGCACTGGTGGCTCAAGATGGTCTAGGAGGCTATGACTGGAGTAATGATTTTGAAGTAGAACCAGTCAACTATGCTTTAATGGCAATCTCTTCTTCAAGCTCATCAAGTTCTTCTGACAATGAGGTACAAAAATGTTCTAAACAATGTCTTGAATCTTTTAAAACTCTTCAAAAGAATTATGATAGTGAAAGAGAAAAACATAGCAGAGCAAGACTAGAAATTCAGGGTTATGAGTTAGCCTTAGAGTCACTAGAATCTAGGATACTTGTACATGAAAAGAATGAACTGGCTTGGGGTGAAAAATATGAGTTTCAAAACTATGAGCTTAAATGCAGAGAAATAAAAATTAACAACCTTAACCTGGAATTAGAGAAAGTTGTTAAGGAAAGAGATGAGTTAAAATTAAAGATAGAAAAATGGGAAGAATCGTCCAAGAATCTTGATGAATTACTCAACAGTCAAATGAGTGCTAGAGATAAAACTGGTTTAGGATATGGCACACAATTGAATGAAATGAGTAACAATTCTGAAACTGATAGTGAGATTAGTTTGAGTGTTTTTGATGTCAGATCAAGTGATGAAGAGAACACACCAGCAAATGATAGTTTCTCTAAAGTAGATGGGTTTCATGCTGTTCCCCCTCCTATAACAGGGAACTTTCTAACCCCAAGAGCTGACATATCATTTGCAGGTTTAGATGAATATGCCATTAGGAAGAAAATAATTGAGTCAAAAACAACTGATCTTAATACTAAAACAAGTGAGACTGTAAGTAAAACAAATGAAGCAAATACTCAAAAACCTAAGACAGTCTATGAATCAGTTAACAGAGATAAAGTTATCATTGAGGATTGGAACTCAGATGATGAGGATGATGTGTCTGAAGTGAAAACAGTTAGTCCTGTTAAGACTAATGAGACTCAAACAGTTAAAACTAGAGTTGATAAAATTGGTCAAACTTCTTAGAAACAAGGAATTGGTTTTAAGAAAATAAAAGCTTGCTTTGTCTATAAAAGTATTGATCATTTGATCAAAGATTGTAATTTTCATGACAAACAGAGTCAAGAACCTAAACTGAAAACTGTGGTCAATATTGGTCCAAGGGTGGACAAACCAGTATAGGATAATACTAAAAGGGTTAATCATCAAAAAAAATTCAAAATACTCTCATTTAAGAAAGACTTTTGTCCCATCAGGAATACTAACAAGAACAGGTTTGATTACTCCTGTTAAGCAAAATGATAAAAGAATAGTTCTACACAGATCAATAGAGATCCATTAGCAATCATGGTTTTGTAATCTGTAACCTAGACAGATTCAAGTTATAATATGTAACCTAGACAGATTCAAGTTATAATATAAAGTTCTTTTGTGATTCTTAATATTGTTCTTCTTAGCATTATTGATTAGTTTCCGCATAATCAATAGTGTTCAAATCAGTGTTTCATTATTGTTGCTTTAGAATTATCTAAATATCAAAGGAAGATATCAACCAGAAGTTCCTAAGAAGTCTTCCTCCTTCAAGGAATCAAATTGCTCTAATCATGAGAAATAAGCCAGACATTGATGAGATTGATATTAAGAATATGAGATGAAAAGGTCTTCAAGTTCCACTTCTACTTCTCAGAACTTGGCATTTCTTTCCTCTGAGAACACTAGTAGTACTAATGAAGTTAAAGTTAGTACTGCTAGTGGAGATTTTGGGGTTAGTACTGCTGGAGGAATTAGTCAAGTTTCAACTACCTCATGTGCTCATGATGTAGTGTGCTCTTTCTTTGCACAACCAACAACCAGTCCTCAACTTGAAAATGAGGATTTTCAGCAGATTTATGAAGATGACTTGGAAGAATTGGATCTTAGATGGCAGGTGGAACTTGGATTTCAAAGAAAAACGACCTATTTCTCTTGATAAGTCAAAAATTGAGTGCTACAACTGTCACAGAAAAGGGCACTTTGCTAGGGATTGCAGATCTGGAAGGAATCAAGGGAGAAGATCTTATGGTGACAATGGCAGGAGCAATGCACCAACAAATGAATCTTCATCACAGGCACTGGTGGCTCAAGATGGTCTAGGAGGCTATGACTGAAGTAATGATTTTGAAGTAGAACCAGTCAACTATGCTTTAATGACAATCTCTTCTTCAAGCTCATCAAGTTCTTCTGACAATGAGGTACAAAAATAATCTAAACAATGTCTTGAATCTTTTAAAACTCTTCAAAATAATTATGACAGTGAGAGAGAAAAACATAGCAGAGCAAGACTAGAAATTCAGAGTTATAAGTTAGCCTTAGAGTCACTAGAATCTAGGATACTTGTACATGAAAAGAATGAACTGGCTTGGGGTGAAAAATATGAGTTTCAAAACTATGAGCTTAAATGCAGAGAAATAAAAATTAACAACCTTAACCTGGAATTAGAGAAAGTTGTTAAGGAAAGAGATGAGTTAAAATTAAAGATAGAAAAATGGGAAGAATCATCCAAGAATCTTGATGAATTACTCAACAGTCAAATGAGTGCTAGAGATAAAACTGGTTTAGGATATGGCACACAATTGAATGAAATGAGTAACAATTCTGAAACTGATAGTGAGATTAGTTTGAGTGTTTTTTATGTCAGATCAAGTGATGAAGAGAACACACCAGCAAATGATAGTTTCTCTAAAGTAGATGGGTTTCATGCTGTTCCCCCTCCTATAACAGGGAACTTTCTAACCCTAAGAGCTGACATATCATTTGCATGTTTAGATGAATATGCCATTAGAAAGAAAATAATTGAGTAAAAAACAACTAATCTTAATACTAAAACAAGTGAGACTGTAGGTAAAACAAATGAAGAAAATACTCAAAAACCTAAGACAGTCTATGAATCAGTTAACAGAGATAAAGTTATCATTGAGGATTAGAACTCAGATGATGAGGATGATGTGTCTGAACTGCAAACAGTTAGTCCTGTTAAGACTAATGAGAATCAAACAGTTATAACTAGAGTTGATAAAATTGGTCAAACTTCTCAGAAATAAGGAATTGGGTTTAAGAAAATAAAAGCTTGCTTTATTTGTAAAAGTACTGACCATTTGATCAAAGATTGTAATTTTCATGACAAACAGAGTTAAGAACCTAAGCTAAAAATTGTGGTCAATACTGGTCTAAGGGTGGAAAAACCAGTATGGGATAATACTAAAAGGGTTAATCATCAAAAAATATCAAAATACCCTCATTTAAGAAAGACATTTGTCCTATCAGGAGTACTAACAAGAACAGGTTTGATTACTTCTGTTAAGCAAAATAAGAAAAGAGTAGTTAGTACTGCTAGGCCAGTTAGTACTGCTAGGCCTGTTAGTACTGTTAGACCATTTGCTCCAAAAATAGCACAAACTAGTGGTGCTATTAGACCAATTTACCCAAGAATGGACAATGTAAGACCAAGAGGCTCATATTCACCTAGCAAGAGGTCTTACTACAAAAACCAGCTTTTAGACCTAAAGACTTAAAACAATATGTTAAAACATTTAGGGTTCAAAATCTGACTACTGCTGGGGCAAGAGCAGTAGTTAATACTGGTAAGGGTAAGATTAATACTGACCTTAAAAAGTCAAGGTGGGTTTAGAAGCTTAAGGAAAATTACTTGGATCATGTGTCCAAAGACAATGGATCATTCATGCTCAAGAAGGTTGAGTATGTTGACCCAAAAGGGATTTCTAAGTCTGTAATGGCTTGGATCCCTAAGAGATAATAATTCTCTTACCTTTTTATGCAGGGCAATCCAGAGATCTTATTACAGGATCATGCAGTGGTAGATAGCGGTTGCTCTAGCCATATGACTGGTAACAAAGCTTATCTTTTCGACTATGAAGAATAATGTTGGGTCTTAAAAGACTTCATGGATTCTTAAAAGTTACTGTTGCTCAGGTACATAATGGAAATTATGCTAAGTGGTTAGTACTGGTAGTATAATGTTACCACTGCTAGTATAGTTTAGTACTGATAGCATAAAGTTACTGTTGTTAGTGGAAGTTAAGACTGCTCAGTGTTGAAGACTAAAATATAAGCTAAGTAGTTAGTGTTGTTAGTAGTAGAAGTTAAGACTGCTAGTACAGGTTACTACTGTTAGTGTATATTAGTACTGCTAGTACTAATATTACTATTGCTTATGTTTAATAGAGCAAGCAGGTGGAAAAGATTACACTGTTTGAAGACTTTCTACGTCAAGAGGATAAAGACAATTATAAAAGATAATGATTGTTTAGAGAACAAGAATACGTGTGAAGATAATGTTGAGATATTTAAGTAACATGATAACATGTATTTATTTAGAATATTACGTTTTATTTTAGAAAAAATTGAGATAACTTAGGAATATAGTGTAAGCCGACTAGACCACCTTAGTCTATAACAGAGCTCTAGGGCATTAGTTGAGATATCTCTAACATCTCAATAACACATCTATCACATCTATCTTCACAAACACACATACACAGATCCAGAGATTAAGAGTCTTGTAAGCTTCAAGGTTGTAACCCTAGTACTAAGATAGAGTACTCGTATTATTATTAAATAAAATAGAAGCGTTTTTTTTTTTTTTGTACATCGTGTGTTGTTTTGTTCATTCATATTCACTGTTCCATTGATATATCTTTTAGATATTAAATAGTAGATTCCACATACTCTTTGATATACACACAAAGTTTCTACTATTGTTATTTTAGATTTATCCAATGTAACATACTCTTTACAAGGTAAGGAATCGATCTAGGTTTGGGATCAACAAGTGGTATTAGAGCTTTGCTTGGAGAAACTTTGATCTAGAAGACATAGAGCTTGAATCTACAAATAGTGGTCCTACTATAAAGCTTCACATACTCAAATTGGGGGAGTATGAGATGTGGGCTATAAGGATTAGGCAGTATTTTAGATCCAAGACTATGCACTCTGGTAAGTGATAGAAAATGGTGATTCATGGGTCTTAATATCTCAAATAGCTAAGGAGAATGGGGTAACAACTTCAAAGATGTCTACACCTGCCACTGCAGAAGAGAAGACAAAGAAAAAGAATGATGTCAAAGCTAGGGTTTTGTTACTCATGGCACTTCCAAATGAACATCAGCTAACATTCAGTCAGTATCCAGATGCTAAATCTATGTTTGCTACCATTGAAACAAGATTTGAAGCTAATGCAGCTACCAAGAAAACTCAGAAAACTCTCTTGAAGCAACAGTATGAGAATTTTAGTGCAACAAGTGCAGAGTCTCTTGACTTTATTTTTAATAGGATTAAGAAGATAGTCAGTAGGCTTGTTATCTTGGGTGTGATCATTGCCCAAGAAGATTTAAACTTAAAATTTTTAACCAGCTTATCACCTGAGTGGAATACTCATGTAGTTGTTTGGATGAATAAGCCTGAGATTGAGACTATAAGTATAGATGATGTGTATAACAATTTCAAAATTGTTGAACAAAAGATAAAGAAAACTGTTGGTACATCTAGTGGTGGTCAAAACTTGTCCTTCATGACTGCACCAAACTCTAGCAGTACCAATGATGCTAACACTGCTTATTCACAAGTTAGTGCTGCTAGCCCTAGTGTTAATACTGCCAGTCCACAAGTTTGCACTACAAGTGTTAGTGATAATACTGTGTATGCTTTCATGGTTGAAAATCTGAATGGTTCTAATGTTCTACATCAGGACTTAGAGCAAATTCATGAAGGTGGTTTGGAAGCAATGGATCTGAAGTGGCAACTCTCTTTGCTAAGTGTGAGAGCAAAGAAGTACTATCAGAAGACAGGCAAGAAGATTTTCATTAATGGTAATGATATTGTTGGATATGACAAATCTAAGGTGGAGTGTTACAACTGTCATAAGTTGGGACACTTTGCTAGGGAGTGCAGAGCATCAAGAAGCAAGGAAGATCAGTTCAGAAATCAAGACAACACCAGGAAACAAGGAAACAAAGAAGACACTTCCAAGGCAATGTTGGCTATTGATGGTGTAGGTTTTGATTGGAGTGACATGGCAGAAGAACAAGTTCAGACAAACATGGCTCTAATGGCATTTTCAGACTCAGAGGTATACACTGATAAAACTTGCACTAAAACTTGTCTGAATAACTATGAAACTCATATGAAACAATATGATGATCTGCTTTCTAAACAACTTCAAACTAAATTTGAGGCATCTACTTATAAAAGAGGACTAGATACTGTTGAAGCACAACTTGTCACATATAGGAAGAATGAGGTTCTTTTTAGTAAAGAAGTTGTTGTCTGATAAGTGTAGAATACACATATCTATTTATGCCTAAAATAACCCAACTAAACCCAAAACAGACCAAAAATGGCAAAAATATGCTTGTATTTGTGTTTTGTGTGTGCAGGTATGGATCAGTCAAAAATCACAATAAAACAGTAAAAAACGGGCAAACACGGGCACGAGAATCAGAAGAGTACAAAAGCCGGAAGCAAAGCCAGGAAAGTCAAGCCTCAGTCAAATCCAGTCAATCTATGGTCAATAAAAGTCAACAAAGCCCATCTTCCTTTTATAACATCCACAAGGGCTAGTTTTGCTATTTTCGAAAGTTATTTATAACTAGAAAGAGAGGAAAGAAAGAGAAGGACCACTTGTGCAAACCCCCCAAACTCCAATAGTTTTAACTGTCGAAAAAGGGCGCCAAAGGTGTTACTATTCACCTTTCTTCCCCGTTTCACCATCCAGGGTAAATCAAAGGGGTTTTCCAAATTAAAGGGTTTCCTTTAAAGCTTTCACATCTTAACAGCTCACATTATCTAGACACATTTTTAGCGCTTCACTCTTTAGACTTAATCATTGTCCTCCGTAAGAAACCTTGATCTAAATCAAGTAGTATTTAGATTAAAAAATGGCAAAATCCTTGTTAAAGGGGTGTTTGGCACAAGGCCAAAACGGGTCAATTTGGGTTCTGCTATGGGTTGAGGTTTCAAAGTAGTTTTAGTTTAAGTATAAAGTTTGTTTAAGACTGTTTTTAAAAGTTGTTAAGTTTGAAAAATCGTTTTTAAAACTTTCTTAAGTCACTTTTAAAACTGTGTCTCTTAAAAAGCTACAAGAGCTTATATTCATAAGCTCTTGGAATTTTGAGTTTTAGTGTCAAAAAGTGAAGTTTTTGTGTGTCAAAACAAGCACTCAAAGCCTCTTGGTGTCTTTTGACTTTGTTGAGTCAAAACCACCAAGGTCTTTAAGTGACAGTTTTTTTTAAAACCTAAAGCCCTTTTTCACCTTACAAATTCAGCAGGATTAAATGAGTTTTGGATTCTTAAAATTGGTGCACAAGTTGATGTGCTAGTGTAATTCAGCTGTTTCAACTTATCTTTTTAATTTAAGCTTATTTGACAGCTTTAAATAAGCTGTCAAATAAGCCCTTGAGTTTAGCCTTTAATCTCCCTGTGTGGCCAAAGGAGGAGATTTTAAGCCCCATTTTCTAGAGCTTACTATGTACTATAAGCCTAAAAAAAGTTCTTGGCTTATTTCAAGAGCCTATAAGCTCTTGTATAAGCCCCTTTAGTTTCAGCTCTTAGTAAGCTTATTTGATGGCTTAATTTTAAGCTCAAACTTGCCCTTTCACTGTTTTTAGCTTAGTTTAGTGTAGGATTGCTTATTTTTCACTCTGGCTTATTCAGCTTATTTTAATAAGCTTATTTGACTCCTAGTTGCTTTTTAGGTTAGTCTAGTTAGTTTGTGAGCTTATTTAGCCTCTTTCCTAGCTTATTTGTCCAACAAGTTAAGTTTTTAGCCATTAAGCTTTGTTTTAGTTTTCTGTCAACTTAAGCTGTATAAGCTCCTTTCAGCTTATTTTATTTTAGCTTTTAGCTTCTTGTTGCTTATTGAGGATAAGTTTAGCCCCTTTAGCTTATTCAGTCCAAGTCCTAGCTTATTTGTCCAAGTGTCCCATGACTTAGCTTTTTCTAGCCTTTAAGCCATTATAAGCATTCTGTCATTTTTAAGCTTATTTTTAAGCTTATTGAGTGCTTTTCATAAAAAGTCGTAGTTGACAAAGTTGTTAAGCCCCACGAGCTTAACAACTTTGCTTTACAAAGTTTTCGAAAAAAAAAGAGGGAAAGACAAGGGGTCCGGGTGAGCAAGACTCGAACCCGGTACCCCTCGATACATTCCCCCTTTATAACACTACATACCGCTGCGCCCTTGGGACTTTTCTGTCATAGTCCCAAGGGCTTTGGTATTTAAGGTGTTTTTGGCCTTATAAGCTGTATTAGCTTATTTACGGGCTTATTTATAAGCAAAATTTTAGCTTCTTATTTTTCGTAGGTAGAACATAGTGTAAAGTATTTTTAGTAAATTTTTCAGAATTTTTCGAAGTCATTTAATATTTTTTATAATTTAATTTAGTTAAAAGTTTTAAAAATTCATAAAAAATACAAAAATTATCAAAAAAATATTTTTCTTTTTTAGAAAATTTTATTTTGTCATATAGTTTGTAGGAAAAATACAAAAATTTTCGTAGGGTCATTTTTGTAACTTTTTGCATTTTAAAGAACGGTCATCAAGAAAGATTCCGAAATAGTCAAATCTAAAGGAGATAGGAGATCTCTTACTTTAAAAGCTAAAAAGGAATCTAGTGATGAAGAATGTTCGACTTCTGAAAGTGAAGACGAAGAGTACGCCATGGCGGTTAGAGACTTCAAGAGAAGAGTAAGACTCGTAAGACAACCACAAAATGATAAAATGACATTCCAAAGAAGCAGAGATGACGAGAATGGAAAAAGTGATAGGAAATGTTCTAAATGCGGTGATCCAAATCATCTTACTGGAGAGTGTCCAAAACTACCGAAAGACAAGAACCAAAGAGCATTTGTCAGAGGTTCTTGGAGTGATAGTGGTGAGGAAGATGATGAAAAGGCTAAAGACGAAACATGTGTCATGGCTCAAGCATCTAATGAGGTATGTTCCAAAACCTCTTATTTTAGTGATGATATTCCTTTTGATAGTGATTATTACAATTTTTGCAAAATAATTTTAAAAATAATCTTTAAGAACAAACAATTAAAAAATGCTAGAAGGAAGCTAGAAAAGGAACTTAGTGAATTAAAAGAAAAATTGTCTATACTCGAGAAAAATAAGGAAGTTGATCTTGAATGTACAAAGTGTCAAATACTTAAAATCGACAATGAAAAACTCAAAGAGGAAGCTCGTAAGCTAACTCAATTTGAAAAGAGTACATATTCTTTAAATGAAATGTTGAGTAATCAAAAACCCTCCAAAGATAAATTAGGTCTAGGGTTTAACTCATTTGAAGCATCATCTAGTGGGAGTAAGGAAATAAAATTTGTAAAACCTCAAAGTAATTCATCCTCTGGTGGTGGCCCTCAAAGCAATATGGGCGACCTCCATAAAGCACAGACAGCCCCCAAAGCAATCGAGGGACCGCATGTCTGTTCACCAGATGTCAAAAAAACTATATCTTTTTAAAAATCCATTTTGGGTCAAAGACCAAAACATATAATGGTAAACAATGTTAAAATTCCCATTGCTAGTGATAATGAAGTTAAACAATTTTATAAACCATCGTTAAAACCCGGAGTTGGATTTTCCAAACCAAAATTTAGGTCAAAAACTCCACCTCATAGGAGAGTCAACAATTCTTATCCTCGTTCTAAGACACCACAACCAAGAAGAAATGTTGGTCAACAAAACCAATTGTATGGATATCTTGTCACTTGGAATAACCTCCAACCTCAAAATTACATGCCATAGGGAATGTGTCCTTCATTTCCACATCTCAATCAAATGCAACAAATACAAGGGATGTTTGGCACTAACAACTTTAGACCCATGAGATATTGGGGACCAAATGTTTGAATTGTTGTCTTATATAATTAGATATGCCTTGGAGTTTACTTGGAAACCGATAAGTGGATAAAAGATAGCGAATGCTTAAAACACATGACGGGAAACCAAAAGCTCTTTTCAACCTACAAGGCATACAATGGAGGTAACGTCATTTTTAGTAGCAATCTTTGTAGTAAAATCATTGGCAAAGGTACGATTTCTAACAACTCTCTCAATATATATAATGTAGAACATGTAGATAACTTAAGATTTAACTTGCTAAGTGTAGGTCAAATATGTGATAATAAATGTAGAGTAACTTTCTTTAGACATGATAGTGAAATCACTAAGGATGGTAAGGTTATAGGTAGAGTGTAATAACCAAGATACACTTTCACTTCACCATTATAACCAAGAAAACAAGTTAGGAGATGATAAGAATTTTAGAGAGAAGTTAGAGAGAGAAAGTAAAGAGAAGAAAAAGAGAGGTTTAATTCTTACAAATGTGGAATGATACAAATGAGAACCAACACCCTCTCCACACTTGGAGAGCGGTATTTATACCACTTAATAGGCCGGCCTTGTAAGGCTTGTTGGGCCGTGGTTTAATGTCTTGGACCGGGCTCGAGATTACAATGGACCTTAGTCCGAAACTAGTACAAGATTAGATTATGTGCACGAGCCTGTTTACCCTTCTAGCCTATTACAACATACCCGAGATAAAGACCGAAATTAATCATATAACTTGAGGCTAACAATCTCCCCTAAGCTTGGTTTCTGAGAGATTCTAATCTTTCATGTTAGACTCATTATCTTGAGGCCAACAATCTTCCTCGAAGCGAGACTTCCAGCAGATTCTGAGCTTTCATGTTCATAGACATATTTGAGGCTAAAAATCTCCCCTAATGTGTGGTCTTCAAATTCCTAAGGTGAGATCTTGAATCTTACTTCCTTGGACCTGTTGAGATTGCTTTGTC
>BQNB010137401.1:0-15726 GCA_026074375.1 Tanacetum coccineum
CTTTCCACAGTTGTTACATACTACCTTGCAATAACCAAAGTGATGCTTCCTACAACGATTACAGAGCGGTTTGTTTCCAGCATACCCATCTGGCTCAGCAGGGGCGGTGGTCATTGCCCGTGCATTCCCTTTCCTCTGATTGTTCTGCTGGTTATGGCGGGTGTTGTCCCTATTGTTATTTCTGTTATTACTGTTGTTACCACCCTGTGAACTTTCCCAATTCCTTTTATTTCCCTATGCAATCCTTTCTGCTTGGGCCTGTGCCTTTTGCACCATCAAAGTGTGTGACATGCGCACAGCTTCATTCAAACTTGTAGGTCTAGAGGAAATAGCTATTCCCTTGATGTTGTCAGTCAATCCCCGGATATAAGCTTCAATTTTCTTGCTTTCAGTCGGGACCATTTGCGGACATAGTTAAGCCAGCTCATGAAAGCGCTGAGTGTATGCAGATATGTCAAAATCCTTAACCTTTAAATTCCATAATTCATGCTCCATTCGCTGAATTTCCTCAATAGGGAAAAACTCTTCTATCATTAACCTTTTCATTTCAGTCCAACCGATCTGATTAGCAGCCTCTAATCCCCTAGTTGCAACCTGTGAATTCCACCACGTCAAGGCGCGCCCTTGAAGTGTGACAGCGGCAAATTTAACCTTTTTCCCTTCCGCACATTCACTAATCCCGAAAACTATTTCTGTTTTCTCAAACCACCTACGTAGTTTAACAACTCCCTCATGTCCATGGAAGACCGTAGGGTTACACTTTATAAATCCGGCAAAGGTACACTCTCGGACAGCTGGCGCCCCACCTTGGCCCCCTCCGCTAACATTGCTTCCTTGTCCCCCTACGTTTACCTGCCTTGCTTGCTCTGCCTCTACAGCATCATTGACTCTCTGAGTGATGAGTCGCTCAATAGCAGCTTGGCTCATTGCTTTTGGTGTCATGATTCTATCACAACACAAAGAAAGTCTCAATGAGTATTCATATAATGACATAATCACATGTTATACAAACGAACCAACAATAACAACAATCACAACAACATCTAGTAGTAAATCAAAAGATAGCCATTTTCATCATTCATCACCAAGAGAGTTAATACATAGTTGCATTGTTTCACAAAATGATACAAATCGTCACAACCAATGGCATCAATTCTACTAACTGAAGATTCAGTTTAGTGATTACAAAATAAAATATACTACTAATGAAACTAAACTACTAAGAGTCACGAGGCGGGGATCCTTGTGGCTCAGATGGTGAAGTCTCCTCACGAGTAGTTGGATCATCGTTATTGGTAGCAGGAGTAGTGGCGGTATCACATGCGGCAACATACGGATCCCTGGGATCGTCATGAGTAACTGAAACCATTAGAGCACTAGGTAGAACATATGGTGCCTCTTGATAATGTAGGTGTGGTGGTAGATGTTTCTGAACCTCAATAGACCAACCCCTCAAATTGTGGTAATGCCATGTCGCACGATCAAGCTCCCTCCAAGCGGCTCTAGTACGGTTCTCACTGCAATCCAACATCATCCTCAGTCGGTTGTTCTCTGCACGCACGTCATCCTCCTCAATCTGTCGAACCCTGCGATGAAGTGCATCCAGATCACTCCTAATGTGACTCGGGGTGAGATCCTCAGGGTCATGACCATCAGCGGCAGAAGATGATGATGATCCTGTCCAAACCTGAGTGTTGGTGAAGAGTCTAGTAAGGGGTACCAATCTGCCAGTGCCAACGGTAGCAGCCTCGGCCTCAGGCTCATGATCAGCAAGAATGGGAGGTGGTGGCATAGGTGCAGCCTCAGCCTCAGGCTCATGATCAGCAAGGATAGGAGGTGGTGGCATAGGTGCAGCCTCCTCAAACTCAATCTCAGACTCGGAGTCGGATGCAGGTGGCGGAGGGTTAAGTGGGTTCGCCCCCTGATAAGGAAGTATCCACTCTGGGCCATCCCATTCTTCATTGGCATCCACATCCATCTCTTCCTCTTCTTCTTCCATTTCCGGATCTTCCTCCTCTTCCATTTCTGGGTCCTCCTCTTCTTCCTCTTCTTCAATCCAACCGTTCATATTATTTGGTGCAGCCTCTGCAGCTAGTGCGAACTCGTTATGGTCAGGGGGTAGATTTGCCATGATAATCTGCCATTTGCCCAAAATAAATAGAAATTACTATGTGAATAATAATTTATATGAGTACGAGGATGCATGACGATGCTTCAGGAATGCGCATGATGATCGATAAATAGTATGAATATGCACAATAATATTCGTTACATATATAAATTACATTTTGCAATTTAAATAAACAATTCTCGATGCTTTGCGGATAAGCATATTAATCGATATATATATACATATCAATTACATATAATAATATTTATTATATGAATACTCAATAATAATGCACCCAAAATGTGCATAAATACTCGAATAGAAAACTATGATCATGAATAACACAAGGGCTTCGAGCAGTCTTAGCATGCATAAAAAGGGTTATAGTTTAGGTAAAAAAATTTCTTTTTGACCTAGTTCTCTATAACCTGTAGCTCTTGATACCAATCTTTAACACCCCCAAATTTCAACGCAGCGGGACATACAACCTTGGGTGTTAATTCATAGTACAATTGCACAAGGATATAGAAAACGACTCGAAAAGAGGCGTTTTAAAATATTGTTCCATTTAAAGAAAATTCAGAGTAATTAAACATACGTCCCACAGGATCGTTACCAAATTCATAACATAAGTTTTCCAAAACATGGATGATTAGTTTGATAAAATGGAACAAAATACAAGTTCTTTAAAACTTTAGCGCAGACTCCTCGTACACAGCATCCATCACCCTTGGTTACCTGAGATAAAACATGCTTAAAAAGTCAACAAAAATGTTGAGTGAATCCATAGAGTTTGTAAGAGATAAAAAGGGAACACAAGTTTAATTCATCGAGTGACTTGTTGTACGGACAAGCCATTAATCACGTTTCTATTGCAATGAGCTCATGACACCGAACCTTAACGTTAACACATATCTTGTATGTAAATCAGTTGCCCCACAACTAGGTATTATTGCCTTATACCTAAAATTCTAAATACAAATTGTCCGTTGACTGGGTGCTCACATTCGGATTCATACCCCCGGACAGGGCTGTCAAACCCAATAGATCTATTTATTTGTACTAGCGTTCACCCATTATAGGCAATTAACAGTTCATGATGTTGGGGACTTTTGGCAATAGCTACTCATGCAATTAATCTCATATTCGGGTCCAGCATACCATAAAATCTCTTGTGTTCAATTTTGTAAAACAAGCATGTATCTCCCTCGCGGGGTTTTATAAATACAATTTAAAAGTTAAAAGGCGAGGCTATGAACTCACCTTGGTAGAAGTTTCGGATAATAGATTCAACAACGAACGAACAATAATGATACGCCTCAACCACGACCTATAATATATTGGTCCGTGATCAGAAGAAATAAAGATCGAGTGGAAAATGCACACACACACACACACACACACACACACATATATATATATATATATATAATTACATATTATGAAATCCACATGAACGCCCTAAGTTTTTATTAATTAAGTCATTTTCTTTAGCATTATACGCTCAACAATAACTTATGCCACTTTTCCGAAAAATTTCTATTTTTAGCAGGTTACTATTTTAGGAAAGTTTCTATTTTTAGAAAGTTTCTATTTTTGGAAAGTCCGCTTGTGGTAAGATATTAATTACCGTTTAATAAAATGTTAAGTTTCCGTCAACCCCTGACGCGCCAATAACTTATATATATACTTATCTATATTTTCCTTGTTAATCTTATACATATATATTTTCACATATAAAGTTTCTAAATATAGACTTACTATTTTTAGACATAACCGAAACGCACTCAATAATATATATATCGCCTAATTACTTCCGACAACATTTTATAAGCTCAAACGGACTCCAAAACGCTCAAATTCCCAATTTTTGCCAAAATTCAGCAACCAAACCCATCTTTTATAAGTTTTTTACTTTTATTATAATTTTGTAAATTCTGACCCGTTTAAAAAACGACCCATTAGACTACATTTTCACGTATCGGACTCTAAAGTACTTTGACGTAAAACGACGTTCCGAACAACTTTTTAGTTTTAGCCGAGACCCGAAAATCGACAGAAATGGACGAAAACGCCCGCTCTAATTTATACCAAAACGATCATTGGGACAACCTCTACCATTCTAAATACTAAAATCTTGGTTCACAATGCACTAAACCCGCTGATTTTTAGTCCTAACTTTCTGCCCAAATTAAGGGTTATAAAACCCATTCAAACCCTCAATGTTTTGCACAAATTTCACATCCAACACTTCAATACTAACCTATTTAACCATCCTCAATCATCAACAACCTCAAACATCACATGCATTATATTCTATGGATTCCCAATTCACAAAAATCGACATGCATGTATATAATTTTATATAACTATAAAAATTAAATAAAAAGGAAGAAAATGGCTTACAATGTAATCACAATAGAAGGAGGATAAAAAAAATAAACCCTTGAGGGTTTATGAACTTGGCCGAACCACAAAGAAGCAAGAAAACCCAAAAAAAATCAACCTTTGTCCACCCAATCTTGTATATAACTTCCTTGATCAAACCTTGCTACTATTTAACACCTTAATTTAAGTAAATCCCTAAAACACAAATTTTGAAGAAAATTAGTGATTTTCAAAATTTACTTGCATGTGTGATTTTGTTGTAGAGGATGATTGAGGTTAATTATTGGAGTAATTTGGTATATAATGGAAGGATTTTGATTGAGAATTGATGCTTAAATTTGGGGTTTTTGTAGAGTTGTTGTTCGACAGAGAGGAGAAAAGAGAGATTGGATAAAAAAATTGCCTGTTGTAATATGTGTGAGTGTGTGTTTATTCGATGCTTATAAAAAAAAGGTGTGTTTGTTTTGTTCGGTTATAAGTAAAAAAAAGAGGGATTGGGTTGGGCTTATAAAGAAAAGGAAAATGGAATTTGTAACAAGGAAAGTGGATTAGGAAAAAAAAGTATATGGTAAGGTTGTTGGGCGTGAGATTTATAAAAAAAAGTGTAATTGTTTGTGCTTGTTAAGATAAGCCGAAAATACAAAAGAAAAGGGTAAATGGCTCCAGCCCATTTTTTGTAATAAGCAAACTTTTAAATCTCGACCTAAAATATCACACGACTCTGCTAATATATATAAATACACAAATTTTTATGATTCGGAACGCCTGACTCCAAATAAATAAATATATAACATATAATATAAAACAAACAAAAATTTAATAATTTTCATAATTAAAAATACGGAATTCGTTGATTTCTCGATCGAAAATTATTAAAAATAAAAATATAAAATTCGCGAAAGAATTAAATGACGATTTTAATAAAAACCAACTGAAATAATAAAATGAATTATTTAAGATTTAGGGATAGTTCTAAATTTATGAATAAGTATGAACCTTAAATAAGGGGTTTTATAGTTATTAAGGGGTGTTGTGTGCCACAGCTAGAACACAACCCACATAGGATTTGTGTTTTATCATCTCCTTTCAACTTATTATGTTGCAAGTGATTCTTTTAAACTCCTATGTATTGGTTTAGTCATTTATTAAGTGCATGTGTTTAATTTTTAGTTTTTATGTGCATGCATGCTCTTAGTGCGTTTAATCTTGGTTTGATCATGTACATAAAGTTTTATGATTATGAAATATGTTTATAATGTATGCATTGGCATTGCATTTGGTTAATTAGTGATTTGAATGAGTTTTGGATTGATTTAGAGGTAGGATTTAAGGGTTGATTCAGGTCAGAATTAAAACGAGGCTTTTCTTAAAAAATTTGGATAGGAACCCACTGTTAAATGACATGTGGTGAATTGGATGGTTTTGTATCGATTCCGGATGAGGAATTTATGGTCGTTTTACGGAACGAGTCGAATCTGGAACACCTTTTGAAAAACATGTTAAACTCTAGATTTTTGCACTAAAGTGCTGGGTTTAAAAACATGGCTCTTTATTAGCACCTAGGCAAACATCTCCAATGAATCACTTCAATAGCTGTCTACGGTTTAGGATTTATGGCCGTTTCCGTAAGTAGTTAAAATTAAGAGTAAAATGTCAGTTCCTATTGATTGGAAACTAATTAGATGATGAAGCCTAACATTCTAGAAACTAGACTCAAAGGTATTTCCAGGGGCGAAAGCCTTGTATTCATAGCCTTTACGGATTAGCAGATATGGAACCATAAAGTCAGGTTAGAAATCAGAATCTGAATTTACGTCTTTCCTTGAATTATAAAAAGTATATAAACATGTTAGTGAAACAAGAGTTGATGAGCGAAACTTAGTAGGTGTTTAATTAGATATAAACATAGGTTATATATCAATTGAGGTATGAAAATACTTAGGTTAGGTCATTATGCAATGCCGCGCATATCTTGGAAATATATCTCATAATCATATAACTATTTCTACGTATTGATTATCTTTATAATACTAAGTCGCATCACGTCTTATAGGTCGCGGCTAAATCATTGGCAATTCTTCTCTTAGTTGATTTCTCGCTCGGTCTTCTACTTACGGTGAGTTTATAGCCTCACCTTTAAACCTTTATTTGTTTTACAAACCCCGCGAGGGAGATACATGCTAGTTTTATAAATCGAACACACGTAATTTTTGGTATGCTGGACCCGATTATGAAACTAATTGCATGAGTAGCTAATTGCCAGAAAGGCCCCGAATTTCATGAATTGTTAATTACCTATGATGGGTAAGCGCTAATACAATAAATAGATCTATTGTATTGTCAGAAGTATGTATCTATAGCGTGAACACTCTGTAACAGAAATTGTATTGAGAATCTTCTTTGGGTAAATGGAAATAATACCTAGTGTAGGGGCAATTTGAGTGCATACGAAAAGATATATGTCGTGTTAAAGGTTTTAGTGTCATAAGCTCAATGCATTAGTAATTAATAACTTGTTTGATCCACAAGTTTCTCGATGATATATATATATACATATATGCTTGTGTTCACTCTTTTATTGATTAAAAACTCTATGAATTCACTCAACGTTTTTCGTTGACTTTTTAAGCAAGTAAAAACTCATGTTCATCAAGAATGATGGATTGGAAAAGCCGATGGAGTAAGCGTGGAGTTTTAATAAACATTTTTGTTCCACCCTCTTTAAACATTATATGATAATGTTTTTAAAACTTATGATTGTATTGATTATGGGTAACGATCTTTTGCCAAGGAAACACGGATTTTCACTAAGCTGGAACAATTTAAATGTTATTATTTTTAGAAACGTCTCTTTTGAGTCGTTCTTTATACTCTTATGTTGTTGTACTATGATTTAACACCCAAATAGTTGGTTCCGCTGCGTGTAAATTTGGGGGTGTTAAAAAGATACCTCTAGAAAAACTTGTAGAGCAAATCCTTTAGGAATAACACCAACTATTCATTTCGTTACACCTTTACACCTTAGCCTACCCTGTTAGATTAATTCCATTTATCAATTTCTAGTTGCTTAAAGTGTAAAAATATGAATTTACCTGAGTCTGTTGTCATATTCTATCTTTAGTATGGTAGGGAAAAATATTGCACATTGCAAATGGAATGTATAAAATTAGTCAGAACACATGTATTAATACTACCAATCACAATTATTGGTACGACCAAAGAATGAATGAATTAACGAAGCAATTAACTGGAGTTATTATGATACGAGAAGATGTTGAACTTATAACGAGATTCGTATTATCTATATTTTAAAAAATGAAATTATTTGAAAAATCGCAACAAAAAAGAGGAGGAAAGTTTGAAGATAATCGTTTCGCAAAAGCTTAAACCGAAGGAATTATATGAAGGATCAAATTAATTCTTGAAACGTCTTATAACTCAATATGTAAAAGTTTTAATTAAATAAAAATAAAAAACACCAATAGGTAGAGATAAAAAAATATAAAAAAAATTAAAAAAAAAAAACAAAAAAAAAATAGCAGAAAAATTATAAATAAAAAGTAGCAACATCAATACCAATACCTCCCCCGCAACACCCCCCCCCACCCCAAACTCCGACACCGGTCTCCCCTCCAACCCCACCACCCCCTTCCCCACACTACCCACACCTCCCACCGACCCCCCCCCCACCCCCCAACTTACCATACGATACACAAAACTGCAGCATCTCCATCTCACAACCACGCACCACACCCATTTAATCAACCCCAAAAAAAACTCCAGCTCACACACTAGAACACCCCCACCCTACTCCCCCCGCCCCCCCCCGCGCGCCCACCAACAACACAACAAGAGTATCAATAGCCCCCTAGACAAGAAAACGAAATAAAAAAGAACAAAGGATAGACATGATGAAATACCGAAACTGAACGCCATCTAGGTTGATGAAATAAAATCTCATACAAGACTAATAATGTAAATACCTAGTGACATTAACATGGAAATGACGTTGAAAACTGATAACTAGCAACTTGTCCTTATCTGTTATACTTAAACTAATAGATTTTAGTAATTTTTAATTTTAACAACAATTAAATACCCATACCAAAACAATACCTTGGGTTATTAACTTGAACGAGGAAATGATTGAACATGCATGTCTATTTTCCGTTACGTCCATGTAAGGCGAGATTTCATCATCCATATTGGATTATTACTTTTAGTGAAAGATAGAAGATTCATACCCAAACACATTACCCTTCAAACCTAAACCTTGGATAAAACTCGAATGAGGATGTGATCGAACGACACAAGTCTATTTTTAACGTTTATGGCATGTATGTGTTATACATCTGCCTATTTGGGTGTGGTACTTTTGTGTGAAAAGATTGTTAAAATAATCAACCCTAGCCTAATAAAAAACCCGCATATTACCTCTAAAAACTAGTTACTCCTTATGCTCTATGGTAGAATGTTTATCCCATTCCAAGCTTATATAGAATACCTCTTCACGACCGAGCAAATGAGTGAATAGTTACATGTTATCACTGTAGATTAGTTGATGATTTGAGTGTTTTCCATCTACCTATTTCGTGAGGTGTTTAGTTGCTAGGTACTTGTAATAGATCGAATAAAGCTTATAAACGGAAAAACCATAGTGATACAATTTATTATAAAATTCTAAAGGCAACTTTAGGACAAGAAGGATCAAGGTGGGTGTATATATTATACATCAAATAACTTACTTTTATAAGCATCAATATAACCTAATATAAGCTAACCCATTTTGTATAATTATTGCAAAGAATTGTTACTTAATCGTTTGTATTTGGGAATTGCAGTAATTATGGAGTACTTGGTAAAGATTAGCTAAAAGGTATGCATTCTGGAGCTTAAACAAAGAAATATGAATAAACTGATTCTGACATCCTATACGCCGTATCTATCAAGGAAGATACTGCATATCTGTGCCTGCACTTTACTTGTGACCACGAAGGAACAAGATTCAATACGCCGTATCAAGAAGAAGTCTATACGCCGTATTCAAGATATATTAAAAAAATATTCTAGAAGATAACGAACATGGTCCCTACTCCAAGAAACCCCCGATATGCCGTATTGACCTCAGTCAATACGTCGTATCGATCAAATTCCATACTTTGTAAATAGAAAACCTAAAACGGGTTTTTAGTGTGCTAAATCATATTTTCGATACCTTAACCATAAAAGTCAATTTTTAGAAGAGAAGAAGAGCAGAAGAGGTCGAGCATAGTAACTAATTCCATAAGAATCACCTTGTAAAATCATAAACTCTTGTAATCGTTTAGTTTTTGGTATCATTCGTTAACTCGGTTAGTTTACCTTGGCTAAATTATTACTCTTGTATTGATTATGATGTTTGAAGGCTAATACCTTCGGGTATTAGCCATTATTATGAAGATTTGAGTGTTTGGTTTTGTTTATATCGATTGCTTAATTTATCGTTGATTGCTTGTTTATGTTTATCAGTTTATACTTGTTTACGTGCTTTTGTATGCGACTTATCATTCAACTAGATCTAGTGATATGGACCAAGTAATCTAGATGCCGGGATGGCTCTCCATATAGTAATTTATACATCTATACCAATAGAAAACTAATAAAACGTAAACTTTGCCTTTAGATCGCAGCCTTAGTTGGACCGTCAGGTTGACCCTGGGATCACGAGTACTTCTCATAATATGGTAAAGACTTGTCGAAGTGGACTACTGAGTGTAATGAAAAAGCCTTTAAGTATTAAGTGGGTAAAGTATCTATGTAATAGGGTTTAACAAGAACACCATTGCTTTAACCCTAAAAATATAATAATCAGGCCATAAGGATGCTTTATGTGGATATTTTAATGTGTTTCCGAATCTTTCGTATCTAGGCATATAGAAGTAATGCCTAAGTCTTAAGAATGATATGCCGCCTCGAGATAAGTAATCATGTCACTAAATAAACAAACCAACGTTCTAATTGGATTAATCATGGCTAATACAATTTTCTTATATTTGGCTAGACTGCTCTTTTATCTTCTTTTAATTTACTTGCGTGTGTTATTGAATCTTATATTGATCTAAGTCACCACAAAACCCGTGCCAATCTCTTAGGCTAAAAAACCCCCCTTATCCATTAGAATTAGGATTAACATAGGTTTAGCATAGGTTAAACATATAATAGAATTAACTTAATCTAGATAACCAAAATATTAATAAATTGAAAGATTGTTTCTCGCTCTTAGTGATCGATAACCTACTTACCACGAAACTCCCATCTGATCGGGTACACTGCCCGTTAAAGTTTTTTTGGTAAAGTCAGGAAAATATAAATTTAAAACTTGAACTTTCTTAAATTACAACCTCACAACGACACATCAATGCCGTATTGACCACATTCCAGACCCTATAAATAAAAAACCTAAAAACGGGTGATCATATTTTCGATACCTTAACCACAAAAGTCGATTTTCAAAAGACAAGAAGAGCAGAAGAGGTCAAGCCAAGCTATCAATTCCATAGGAAACACTTTGTAATCTCCTATACTCCTAGTAATCCATCGATTTTTGATATCATCTGTTTTAATTCGGTTATTTACCAAGGTTGAATAAATAGCCTGTTAATGATTATGACGTTTGAGGGCTAATACCCTTGGGTATTAGCCATTATTATGAAGATTTGAATATTTGGTTTATTTATCTTGAATGCTTAATTTATCGTTGATTTCTTGTTTATGTTAATCACTAAAATGGTGAACTATTAAGGCCCTAAAGGCAAAATAAGCTATGCAATATAAAAGATAAGCCAAGGCAAATGTAACCCTATACCTAATAAGCTATCATGAACAAAGATAAGCATAAGAGCACAGATAAATAAGCAAGATAAGCTCAAATAAGCTAAGGGGCAAAACTACAGGCCAAACAGCCTTGGGACACTTTTGGCTTAAAAATAAGCTATCAAAAAGGATCCTAAGGGCTCAAGGCTTATGGGGCTTATGGAATAGCTTATAAACTTTCTAAAACAGCAAATAACAAGGGGTTGGAACAACAAATAAGCAGAGAAATATGGGTTGAAAAGTGACTGTCCACTCAGCTCATGCTGAGTGGTTTTAAGAAAAGAGAAAGAGGGCCAACTGCAGGCTTAGAAATAAGCCTACAAATAAGCTCAAAATATATAAAAAAAAGTTAAAACAGATGGAGAATAGCCCCTAAAGATAATTTTGGATTTAAAAAGACAGTTTGAGACTTGAAGAACACTTATGAAAACTTTGACAAATCTTTGACAGAATTTTAAAGACACAAAGGAAAGCTAGAAGGTTAATACTCCCATGCATTTAGACACTAAAATGAACTTCAAAACAATCCCTGAAAACAGTTTTAAAAGGCTTAATCCAAAAGGACTTATGTAACTATTTTGTCAAAACAGTTTCAAAGCATCATTTAGATTAAACTTAAAAACAAATTTTTGAAATTTAAAACTTTAAAAAACTGAATTAACTTAACTTAAGAATGTTGGTTTAAGCTAGCTAAGTGACCCATTGGTTTTAAAACTCAAAAACACCCGTTTTGACCTACTAACCCAAACACCCCCCTTAAGTTTTAAAAGTGGGATTTTAGTCTGAGTAAAAGGGTTTTAAGCAAAAGTAATCAAAGACAAATGAATAGCAGACATAGATAAGAAGAAACAAGCAAAGCACAAAAAAAATTAAGTAGTCAAACAAGCAAAGCAATAAATAAGCAGTTGAATGGCAAATAAGGCAGTTTTAAAGGAAATCTTAAAGAAATAGCACAATAACATGAAACAAGGATAATAAGCTTAAACAGAACACAAATAAGCAGATAACAATGCAAGATAAGCAGAATAACCAACAATAAGCACAAAATAAGCAAAGCTACAGTAGAAATAAGCAAAAATGTAAAAAGAGACTTACAAAGGGTCCTATGCTTTTGGCAAGTGAATAAGCTTTCAAAAAGCTTATAAATCAAATCCTAATGCTTACCATAAGCTCTAAAACCCATGGCCATCCTTAATTCACCATGCTCCTTTGATTTCTTCTTTATGAATTTTTTTTTGTTTTTGGTATTTTTGGATTTTTTTGAGTTTTTTGACAGAAAATTAAAGAAGCTTTTGTATAAGTTCTTAATGACTTAACAACTTATAAAAAGCTTAAAAACAAGTATTTAAATGACAAATATCTTAAATGACAAATATTTAAGAAAAACAGTAAATTTGCATAAATTTAAATGACAAGAAATTTTAAAGACAGAAATTTAAAGTGCAATTAAATTAAAAAGACAATATATTAAAGATGGACAAATTTTTGATATTACAAGTTCTTGCTTTTACAAAAATTCGACTCCTTACAAATAAGCTATAATTCCTATATTTATACTAGGTCTTCAAGCATCACTTGTGTTTCTTTGCTGAGAGAAGAGAGGTCTTGTACTTCTTGTGTGAGTGGAATACCATAAATCAATCTTAGCCCTCTGTCTTTTCTTAGTCCTAAAGTCTTATGATCCTAACCCTTAAAATTCTTGTCCAATGAGCATACAAGTGATTGCCAGCTTGTCCTTGTTGGTTTGTGAGGCGGGGGAGAGTGGTGTAATGGGTTTTGGCTGGTTATGAACAGTAACCGAGGCAGGGGAGACAATGAACAGTGGGTCAGGTTGTTTATAGGGTTTTGGAGGGAATGGGTGTTTGTTTATATCTGGGTGCAGGGGAGAAGTTTGGGAAATTGGCAAAAAAGGCCCTTCTATTTGTATAACTCGATTACACGAATAGTCCTTGTGGTAATAAATATTTTGGGACTTGGCAGTTTTGGCCCTCAAGGGTATTAAGTTGTATTGTACCCATAGTCCTTAAAAAGATTAACAATGTTATCTGTTAAAGGGTTTTGGCTAACGGGCAGTTAAGTGACTTGGGCTTATGGTATAGGTTTTGGGCCTGTTTGGTTTGAAAAGGAAATTTGGGCTTTTGTTTAAACTTGGGCTTATAAGTCTTTAATAAATATACTAATGGGCTGACCCTGCCCATTAGATGGGTTCGGGTAGGCCCATTAAGTATTCTTCGATTACGGATTCGGTTTTGACCTTTGACTTTTTTGGGTTGACTTTGACTTTGACTTTTGTTGACTGTGGCTTCAATTTGACTTTGTCTTTTTACGCTTTTCCATTCCGTGCTCGGTTTTATCGTTTTTGACTTGATTTTTCATCATTTTGTCGGATATCCGTTTCCTGCATAATATAAATGAAAACATACACATACAAAGTATTTTTGGTACATTTTTAGTCATTTAAGTTCGGTTTTAATGGAATGCGGTATGTGTATTTAAGCACATACTAAGTAACATCCAAATTTTCACTTTCAACTATTTCATCTATAAATGTTAGATCAGGTTTGCGAGGTATGAAATTCCGTGTTAGAGGTGGGGGAACTGAATGATATCCCTTATCTGATCCAGACTTATCAGATAAATTCACAAAACTTTCTACTGCAGAAGAAGCTGCAGTAGCTGCATCATATCCTAGTCATGTTTTAAACTTGTTAATTACTTGACTTTCCAGTATGTTATTTAAAGACTTTGATGAATTTTGAAACTTCTCTAATGTTTGTTTTAACTGATCTCTTTCTTTTTCTGCTTTTTCCCAATTCATTTTGTATTCAATTAAGGCATTATCTCTTAGTCTAACTTCAAGTTTTAAAACATTTATGCTTTTTTCAAACACAACCTCATTTTTCTTATAGTGAGACAATCTAGCTTCCACTGATTCTAAACCTGCTTTATAAGATACTAAATTAAATTGATACTTTTTGTAATCTGAAGACAAACTGTCATATTGTTCTTTGAGAGTAGCATAAGCTTTAACACATGATTTCGAAGAAGAATCTACCTCAGTATCTGAACTGGAAGAACTTCCTGAAGATGTATATGCTATTAATGCAAAGTTTGTAGGATGCTCTTCTTATTCAAAGCTTCACAACAAGCTCTGATACCACTTGTTGATCCCAATGAATACATCTTTAACTCCTTAGCTTGTAAGGTTTAGTACCATTGGATAAATACAAAAATACTATGAATGAAACTTTGATTAAATGATATAAACTATGCGGGATCTAGTTTATATCACTAAGAAGTATTCTCAATGAAATAGTAAAGTATGTTTTTGACACAAAGATATAATCAACACAATAACCTTCAATATATATTAATACGATCACTCTGACTTAGTGATAGGGTTTACAACCTTGAAGATATGAACTCTATGGAAAACTGAGATGGAAAACTTATATGATGTGTATGCTGATAAGATGCTAAACAAGATGCCCTAGGATCTCCTTTTATACACCAAGGAGTCCTAATGGGCTTACAATACTTTCCTAAGTATTTAGTCAAATGTATTGAATATAATGACAATGTATTTAATACTTTCCAAAGCTTGTAGTCAAACGTATTAAATACTTTCTCATAAATAGTTGAAACTTCTTAATTAGCATTAATCTTTTCAATCAGCATTAACTTGATATTAACTAGCAGTTGTAACTTCTTTCAGCAATATTAATTTTCTCACCAGCAGCAGTAATCTTGAACTAGTAGTAGTAACTCTATAGCCAGCAGTCTTAAGTCCTTCAACAGTCTTAAGTTAGTATCGGCATTACTAACTTACTCTAGCAGTACTAACTGGTTAATACTGGTAGTTGTAACTTATGAGCAGTACTAACTTTTGGCTTAGCAATACTAAGTGCACTAATTTTAATTCCTAACAAAGCTTATGAAACTTTTGATGATATGTTGAAGTAATTTGATAGAGATGACCTAGATAAGCTTTGGAATTTAGTTAAGGAAAGATTCAAAACAATAGAACCCAGTATAGACAAAGCAAGAGAATTTTAGATAAAGTTGAAAAGGTTATTTAAACCAAATGATAATGATACTCTCTGGAAGCTACAAAGATACATGCATGATCCTTTAAAATGGTAGTTATATGATACATTGTGGTGTTCATCATGTGTCTACAGAAAGAGGACATGATATTTACATGCTGGTTGAGAAGGATTATCCTCTGACAAAAGCACTTGCAACTTTCATGCTGTGTAACAAGCTAAGAGTGGATCAATATTCTGATATGGCAGATGAGCTTTTAAAAAAAAATCAACATAATAGCAAATAGGCCAAGACAGTAAGGTGTTTGGAAGCATCCTCCTGGTGATCAA
>BQNB010137402.1:0-17857 GCA_026074375.1 Tanacetum coccineum
TCGTAGAATTTCTCAATTTGGTCGTTAGCTTTTTCATGACGCCTTTCATTATTACGCCTCGAAGGATACGAAATTGTTGGTTTCAAGTTAGGCACGGGAGCAACAACGGGCTCAGAATTTGGTACATGAGTTTAATCTTGGACAACCGGAGGTTGGACGTCTTTGGTACTTCTGTTATTAGTAGGAAGCACTGTGTCCTTTGTGACCTTGGTTTCACGTTCCACTACTTGAGAAGAAGAGGAAGTAGTAGGAATCGTGGGTCCTTGATAAGCAACACCGCTTCGGGTAGTAATACCCTTCAAGTCTTCCTTCGGGTTAGTAACGGTGTTACTCGGGAGAGAACCCGTACCCGAAGATGAAGCGGTATTGGCATTCACGAATTTGGAAAGCATGTCTGTTAAATTGGTCATTTGATTTTGGAAGTTTTGATTTTGGTCTTGCATGTTTGACGTAGCTTTCAAAATCGGTATTTGTCACACCTTGTATTTGAGGAGCCGGAGCTTGGTAAGGTGGAGCTTGGTGAACCGGGGGTTGATTAATCGGAGGTCGATAAATTTGGCCTTGGTTGTAAGTATATCCTCGGTTTTGGTTGTAACGGTTTTGGTTATTTCCTTGGTTTCGAACGGGAGGAAAACCGGGAGGTCGAATTTGATTAGCAATCGGGGCTCGGTAATCGGTATTTCTTTGGTTGTAGTTAGCTGCGGTGGCTTGAGAGACGTAGTCTTGAATATTGTCATGATAAACGTTGCCATTGGTGGCGGGACAATTTCGGTAAGAATGAGTACCACCACAAGTAACACAACTTTCCTCGACCGCTTTCACGGGAGTGGGAGCTTGGTATTTCTTATCAAGAAGTAAAGCTTTCACCATATCTTTCAGTTCGACAACATTGGGAGAAATACCGAGGGTAGAAGAGCTCGAACTCACTTTTGCAACAACTGGTTTGTTACGTGAATTACGAACTTTGGATTTGCTTTGCTTTCAATGATTCTTAGGCAATCACGGGGCATTTTATCCAAAAAGGTACCACCCGCAGCGGAATTCAATGAATCTTGATCATTAGAGTTCAAAGCATTATAGAAGTAACGAGTTGATGTAACTACTGAAAATTCCATGATGTGGCTTAGCCCGAGAAGATCATTGAATCGGTCCCATGCCTCATAAAACGTCTCATCAAATCTTTGTTGAAATCTCGTGATTTCATTTCGAAGATTTGTTGTTTTGGAAGGAGGGAAGAATTTGTTGATGAATTTCGAAACAATATCATCCCATGTGGAATTCGATCGAGGGGTTCTTTTTTCAAAGCCAAATATCGGTTGCAACCTCGATGAGAAATAGGAAAAGCATAAGCTTTACCGAAGTACTCAGGACGTTCGGGAACTTCATCGTAGAAGTGATCTTGTTGAAATAACGGATGTGAGCATGAGGGTCTTCCTTGTCATGTCCGAAGAATTATTTGTTTTGAACGAGGGTAAGCAAACCGTGCTTAAGCTCAAAGTTGTCCGCGGGATTTTCGGTAACAACGATGGCATCTCGTAACCCACGGATGGTGCTTTCGAGCAATTGAGCCACCATTGTACGGACAGTATCATCCAACGGTACTAAGGAGAGGAGCTTGATTTATCATTGGGTCAACAAGGATTGAATGGTGCAAAAAAGTCGGATGACTTTGTTGTTGTGGACGGTTAGAATTCACGAGATGAGAACGATTCCACCCGCATTTTACGAATGTGCGCAATGCACTAAATTTTTAAAAAGATAATTTATACTAATTTTTTTCTAGTTTTTTTTATTTTTTTTTTTGGTTTTTTCAACAATGTATTCACAATAAATTTTAAATACAGATAATGAGATAAGACACTTAAACCTAATAATCAACTCGCTTCTCGGTAACTCTTCAAAAGAAAAACGCACAAAATAGTTTGTTTAACTTTCGAAGGTGAGCCATACGTCGCGAGAGACACAAAAGGTAATTTTTTGATCTTTGGTTCGGGAACTTATTTATGGATAATACTTCAATTGAAAGTATTATTTGTTAGTGTTCTTTTACCAACTTGGTGAATTTTTTTATTATTTTTTTATTTTTTCTTTTTTTATGGATAATGTTTTTATATTTTTGATTTTTTTTATATTTTAGATTTTTTTTATCTTTTTTCCTTTTTTTTGATTTTTTATATTATATATACTAATAAAAGAAAAGAAAAATCTTTTTGTATTTTTTATATGAAAATAAACAAAATAACTTCACTCGGAAGGATCTTCAAACATAAATTTTCAAACGGCTTCATCAATTGTAGACATTCTCCCCCTAGCAGACGGCAGCAAAAATCTGATTCTCGTTTTTGATCTACACTTTTTTAAAATATATAATATATAATATAAATATAAGATATACTTATAATATATAATATATAAAGATAAGAGGGTAGGAATCAAAAAAATCACAATTATAGTAATCCGGGAGTATGATTCCCGGGTCGTTATCCCAACGAGGAATGCAATTGAAGTTGAGAGTCGTTTGAGAATCGATGCTGAATGGGATAAGATTGGTATTGGTTTCTAATAACTACGAGAAAAAAAAGATAAGGCAAAAACTTAAAACCATTAAGGGAAGACAAATTTTAACTAAAAACGCAAAACGGGAATCCAAAATGGGACCTAAAAACTCTAATTTAACAAAATTAAGTCCTACAATGATCTTTTTGGTTTTTATAAGTTTTAATTAACTAAAAAGCTAGAATAAAGAAAACTAGACCAAAAAGGAGAAAGATTTGAGCTTGAAAACAATAAAAACGTGAACGGGATTCAATCCCGTTCTTTAAAAAATGAAATTTTGCAATTTTAACCGTACAAAAGCAAATCAAATTTTCCTAGGTTCTAAATGTTAAAAGAAAATTTTCTAAAAAAGTATTATATTTTTTTGACTTTTTTATAATTTTTTATGAATTAAAAACGATTTAAAGAAAAATTAAATATAAAAAATACTAAACGTTTTATAAAGAATCTGAATTTTTTTGAAAAATCTTGCTTTGAAACCTATGAACAATCCTAGAAAAATATGCTTGCAATAATAGCTTTTTGTTTTTCCCCCATTTTTTTCATAGTCTTCCCCCTTTTTTCAAAATAATCTGTTAAAAGTCCAAAAGGGATTTATATGCTTAATGGGTTAAAAGGTATAATAAAACAATAATAAGTGCAAAGAATGACAGATGAGCTAATGTAGCACAATGGTTGAGTGTGTGGGTTAAAATGCTTGGTTGATGGTGGTTAAGAGGGTCCGGGTTCAACCTCCGTGCTCTCCCGGGGCTATCCCACTATCCACGGTGTTTTTTGTTTTTGCCATTTTTTATAAACTATTTAGATCACTTAAATATAGCACTTTTTCAAAGACACATTTTTTATAAATCATTAAGTAAGCCACGGAAATAAGCTAACTAAAGGGTGGACTGGTTTGCTTATATACTAATAAGGCTAAACTGGGACTATCTGTTATGCTTTTTATGATCTATAAGCTAATGATTGAAAATGACTAAATTAAAGGCTATAAAGATACCTAACTACCCCTAATAAGCATAAATGATCAAAAATAAACAACTAAATTAAGCTAAAGAAGACAAAATACTTAAAAAAGCTAAAACACTTAAAATTTTTAAGCTAAATAGCAAATAGCTATATAAGCTCTATTCTAAGGAAATAAGCTAAAATTAACTTAACTACACCTAATATGCTATACTAACCCTAAATAAGCTAGGAAAATAAGCAAATAGCACCAAATAAGCAATAAGGCAAAAATGAACAAAACAGCAAGGCAAAAGCAAAGGGGACACTTTTGAGCTTAAAAAATAAGCTCAAAGATGGATCCTTATGTCTTAATGAGGTATACTACTGAAAAGCTCTAAAAATAAATCTACAATATTAATTATTCAAAAAGGTGTTTGAAAAAGAAAATTAAGCCTTGAAATGTTAATGAAAAAACTGTTTGTTCATTTCTCAACACTTAGAAAATTTTTCCAGTCTTAACAAATTACCATTTTGAGCTTAAAAATAAGCCAACAAACAGATCCTTATGGATCTCAGACCTTTAAAAACAGGATTTAATTTTGGACCTCTAATGAAACAATAATCAAAAATCAAAAAGCATTTTGAAATTCACAATAAGTATTTGAAAAACCATTTTCTCAATTTTTCAAAACTTAACACTTTTTTTGACTGTTTTGGCAAAACCTCAAAACAAACTTTGCAGGTTTTAGAGCTTTGTTTCTAACCTTTTTAACACATTTATGCCACCCACAAAACCCCCACATACGCTAAAACTCAATAAATAAGCACACTAATATGCTACAAATTTAAAACAAATCAGATCAATGAACACTCTTAAACCTTGATTTTGAGATTTAAACACTTAAAAACTAAACAAACTGAATTTTAGGACTAATTTTACCTAATAAAAGTTGACTCAAAAGCACAAAACAGGTTTTGACCCATTTTCACCCATTTTACCTACTGTCCCAAACACCCCTTTAAAAACAGTTTTAGTACTTTTAACTTGATAAAAGCTATTTAAGCTGAAACTCTTCAAAGACCAGATGTTAAACAGCTTATGGCAAACTTAATGAACCAATATAAGCAAACAAATAAGCCAGAATAATAAGCTAAGACACTATGCTACTATTTTTCGTTTTTTAACTATTTTATAGCAAAAGCTTACAAAATGAAATTTAAACTAAGAATTGAACAAAATAAGCACTAATCAACAATTATAAACACTAATAATCTATTTTAAACAACTGATAAGCAGGATAAGGAGTATTAAGCTAAATGCAAGTTGAAAAGCTATAAAATGAAATTGAAGACTTACAACTGCCTTTGCTCAAATAAGGATTATAAAATGCTTAAATGAGCTATCAACAAGCTCCAGCTTATCCTAAGATAAGCTGGTGGGGTCCTGGAAGCCCATCCAGATCTGGCTTCCCATATGACCATTTATAATGCATAGTGTGACGAGCTATGACTTTGCGCACCAGGTGATATTTCGCTCCGTGAGTAACTAGTATCGCTCAGATTAAGCTCGTTGAGAACTTAACTGAGAGCTATAGCAAGTTTATGAATGAATTTGAGAAATTATGCGCGCTCGACTTTGTAAAGTATAAAGTGCCTCTTTTAAACATTATGAATTTAAGTAAAAACAAGATTTACAACCGCGCACTCATCTGCGCGCGTAATCTCTCATCGAATTTTATTTCGATATTAAGACTGGAATTACACTCGCTTAAAACGCTCTCGATCTAGACTCTTAACTTAAATGAGAGTACAATAAGCTAAATATTACACATATCTCTCTCTCTATAAGTATAAATCACATAAAAAATTATAAACGAGATCTAAGCTAAGATATCCATGTGAGTGAGGAAGGTCCTGTATTTATAGGCTTGAGATGCTTGATTCGAATCTCTGCAAGCTTCCTCCTTTATCTCTTAAATCTGGCCTTCATTCTACAATCTTTGATGCTCTTTCTTATCCGTTGGATCAAAGTGTGAGCACACGGATGGCCAGCGTGGCATTCCGTGTGTCAGAGCCTTTGTGCTTCTTTTACCAAGGATTTAGTGCAAAATTCCATCAAAGGTGTGTTTGTTTGCTTTTGACGTGTCATTCCCTTTGTGTAAACGGACCAACAAAAGCTTTTGAGGACGTTTCCTTTTGCTGACATGTAGCATAGCACTCGAATCTTATAGCCATGTCATTAATTGAGATTTACCCTTTGTTTTAGTAGGTTAATTTGTGGTCTGAGAGAACGAGCGCTCTTGGAACTGTAAAACGGTTGACACACGATAGAGTTTCTTTCCTTTTTCTAACTGGAGTAGGGTTGACTTGGCTGTGTATAGGATTGGGCCACGAGTTGGTTACAATGTTTACATAGAGATAACAACCGTTATCTCTTTAATAAAAAGGAGATAACGGTGTTAGGGTTTAGGGACTATTTTTGTGAATTTGGTTTAACATTAAGGCTAATTTTGGTATTTTGAGGGTTTTGGTGTTTTGTGGGTTGACCATTGTTGACCAAGGGTTGACTTTTGATGACCTTTTGCTAGAAACTTCTGGCTCTTGTACACTTTATCCATTCTCGTGTCCGTGTTTGTCCGGTTTTGACTGTTTTCTTGTGATTTTTGCATTATCCGTACCTACACATCAAAAATGACAAAACAAGCAATATACAAGCATAATTTGCATCATTTGTTCATTTTGGGCCATTTTGGGTATAATAAGGGATATGTGATTTCTACATATCAGGATCCGAATCTATAAAAGTCCCATGACCCACCTTTCTCAGAAGGTAACACATCTGGAAGTGAGGAGGACAATATGGAACATCAAGTTGATTTGACAGATTTTACACCACCAATACCCCATGATTCACCTCTCTCAGGAGGCCACACACTTGGAAGTGATGAGGGTAGACCTAACTTTAATAAATTGATAAATCTTTGTACCCACTTATAAACAGTGTTCTTGCCTGGGAAAAACTCAAGATTGCTCAGACTTGGTGGACTCCAAAGCTTGAAAAAGAGGGTCAAATGATTGGAAAAAGGCACAAAGGACAAGAACTCCAAGGATGAAGCTCTTCAAGATTAGTACCTCCAGGAGAAAAGGTTTGGATAAGGAGAATGTATCCAAACAGGGGAGGAAAAGTGACAAGACAAAGCCAATGTTTAATGATAGTGACTTTGATGTGCTTGATGATGCAATGGAGAATGTTAAAGGTGGTAGTATTGTTGAACAAATTACTACTGCTGAACATACACTTAATACTGCTAGTATTAATGTTAGTGCTGCTGGTCCTTCTACAAGTACTACTGGGGATATTTTTGAAGATGAGATGACAACTATTGTTGATACACTTGTGGCCATTAGGAGTACAAGACCAATGACAATCTCTGTAATGATTCGTAATGTTAAAGAAGAACCAGGGAGAGCAACACCAGTACCAACAATTTCAAAGCAAGTACAAGGTAAAGGGCAGATGTGGAGCTGAAACCTACTCCAAAGAATCTAAGAAAGGCACAGATTTAGATGGATGAAGAGCTAGCTCAAAGGTTGTTTGAAGAAGAACAAGCATAGTTTAAGAAAGAACAAAGGATTACTAGGGGAAAAGCTGCAAAACAAGAGGCTAAGGATGCTGCATTGATTGAATAAATGGAAGATGTTCAAGCAAGGATGGATGCAGATGAATTACTAGCTAAAAGACTTCAACAAGAAGAAAGAGAACAAATCACTATTGATAAGCAAGCTAGAACGTTGGTAGATTTGATTGCAGAAAGGAAGAAGTTATTTGCTGCACAGAGAGCTGAACAAGTTAGAAACAAGCCACCAACCAGAGCTCAACTCGGGAACAAAATGGTAACTTATTTGAAACACATAGGAAATTACACTCACACTCAACTGAAGAGCAAGAGTTTTGAAGAAATTCAAAAGTTATATAAAAAAGAGCAGAAGTGGATTAATGATTTTGTTCCTTTGAATTCTGAGATGGTTAAAGATAATGGTAAGGAGGATGGTGACAGTCAAAAGCAAGCAAAAAGTAGTAAGAAGAGACTAAGAGCAGAACATGATGAAGAGAGTGTCAAGAAGCAAAAACTAGAGGATGAGGCTGAAACAGAAGAGCTTAAAGCTTGTTTAGATATAGTTCCAAGGAATGATATTGCTATGGATTTTGAATCTTTGGCTACCAAATATCCAATAATTGACTGGAAGACATACATTCTGACAGAGAACGTGACGTATTATCAAATCATCAAAGCAACAAATGGGAAGTTTAAGAATTCAAATTATTAGTTAGACAGTATTGATGACTTGACGGACAAGATGTAATTGGATCTTTACAGGACTGGTAAAGAAAGGTATGAGACAACAAGCCCAGAAGGATATGACTTATTGCTTTGGGGAGATCTAAAGACTTTATTTGAGCCTAGTGAAGAAGATGAAATATGAAAGAATCAACAGGACTACAACTTGATAAGCTAGAGATTATTTGACTCATGTGGAGTTATTTTGTGATGGATACTGGAATTGCTATTCACATAATGGTAGAAAATACATATCCTCTTACACAAGAAATGCTTTCAAGAATGTTAAATAGAAGACTAGAGGTTGATCATGAAAGTGAAATGCATTTTGAGCTTCTAGGTTTCAAGATCAAAACTAGAAGTAGAAGAGTGTTTGGATACATCCTGCCTAGTGATCAAGATGCTTGTGGTAAATTGAAGAAACTTGAATGATGAATTACAAGGTGAATATAGTTTCTAAGGGAGGATTGTTAGGATTTAAAAGGTTTGAAGTTCTACTGTAGTTTTGGAATTAATGCTGTGGTTCAAGTTTGTGTGCCTGCTGAAGATTAGAGAAAACAATCTAAGTCATTAGTACTGTTAGTATTATAGTTAGTGCTGCCGTAAAAGTGTTAGTACTGCGTTTATAAGTATGTTGTTATCAATAGTTAGTTATTGTTAGGTATACAAGTTAGTACTGCTATAGTGATATGCATGAGATATATTAGGAATAGATATGCATTGATCACTTGACGCGTTTTGTAAGCCCATTAGGGTTTCCTTGATGTATAAAAGGAACCCTAAGGCATGGACCTAGGTAGTCAGTTTTCATATTAGTATTCATAGTTTACATAGCAATCATAGTTAGTATTCATAGCTATTTTGTAACTCAAAATAGTATTCAATATATTGAAAGTTTAGTAAAGATCTTGTTTTTGCTATTTCATTGTTCTTCTTAGTATTGCAAATAGATTCGCATATTTGTGTTATTCTCAATCTGAGATACTCTACCATAATTGTCTTGGATCTAACCAATACAACTAAGCTTTAACAAGCTAAGTAACATCTGTCAAGAAGGGATCAACAATATCTGATCGTTTAATAGATAACACGTGGAAAACAATGTTTCAATTGATTAGTTAATTTGTTGGATCACTTATGAGTTGTTTAGAAGAACATTATCGTTTTCTTGCCAAATCTTTTCATCTAAAATCAACTTAACTATGCACCTTAAAGCTAACCTGAAACTTGTTTTGATCCGCTTCATTGTACACTAAAGTTACAAGGAGTGTTACAGTTTTGTCATTTTATAGAATTGTTTATTAGTCAATGCATATTTTTAGTATGATTACAATAGGTGTGTCATATTTTTGGTATGATTATATTTACCTTGTCATCATTAGCTGTATCCTTAGCTGTAGGATTGATCTTGGGCTTAAGCCTTATCTTTGTAAACTATATATATCGTATGTTTTGTAAGAATTATCAAGGAATCAAATTAAGCCTTCCAATATGGTATCAGAGCCATCTTTCCTCTCCTAAAATCTCTCTAAAATATTCGACACTCCTTCCCTCCCCATCTACCAACGACGCCTCTCTAGACCCTACCAAAAAAAAGTTAGCATCCATGGCCGTTGAAGGTACTACCACCACTCTTAAAAGTAGCTCGTCATCTCCAACCGTTCTCATGGCATCTAATTCTTCAAGTCACAAAGGTAACCTGACTAAGTCCTCCAACATTATCGTGTAAGTTCGGTGATAGGTGCAAATATATACATGATCATAGGAATAGGCCAAGACTAAATTCCAAATATAGTGGTACTATGCAACATATGTGTACGTCTGGTCCCACCTCATATACACAGAATCACCAAACTTGGGCTCCAAATGGTTATTATCATAATCGCATAGCTACTGTTCCATTGCAGCCCAACAATTCAAGTCAATAGGTCCAGTTTGGTTTCGTCCATCAACCACAGGCCCATACACCAGTCCATTTGCCTCTTGTGGCCCAACAGCCCACACCTCAGTTCTATTATTCTTCGCCACCCACACAGCAACATCCCGGTTAAGGTTTACTTGGTCCTGCTCCTGCTCACTACGAATCTCATGCTAATACTATGACACGGCAGGACTTGACTTGGCACATGGATACAAGTGCTTCATCTCATTTAACATTTAATGCAAGTAATTTAAGTACCATTTTTGATAAACGTTTATTCCCATCTGTTTACGTTGGTGACGGCAATTCTATTCCCGTCACCAACACCGGCCATAGCATTATTCCTTTTATTCATCGCCCCCTTCATCTTCATAATGTTCTTGTTACCCCCAATATAATTAAAAATCTCATTTCTGTTTGTCAGTTTACTAGGGACAATAATTGTACAATAGAATTTAACGCGTTTGGTTTTTTAGTTTCGTGAAGGATTTCTTGACTCGTCATATCCTCCTTCGATGTGACAGCTCGGGTGATCTCTATCCAGTTACCAAGCCGTCAACTACTCCTACTGATTTCCTTTCAACAAGTGCATCCACGTGGCACCAACGCCTCGGTCATCCGGGTGATGAAGTGCTACGCTTCCTTGCTTCTCGTCACTTTATTTCATGTAATAAAGAAAAGGCTCCAAATCTTTGTCATGAGTGACCAAACTTGGATATACATGTAAAGCTTCCCCTTTCATAGGTTTGATTCTACTGTTGAACAATGTTTCGATATTTTTTCATTCTGATTTATGAACATCACCCATTGTTAGTTCTAATTTTTTTTAACAAAAACAAAACTTTCAAAAATGAAAGGGTCTTCAAATCACGATCAATAAACTTCCAACGAGAGAATCTTAATCACAAATCCCCGGCAACGGCGCCAAAAATTGATTGTAATTTTACTATACTATATTAATACACAAAAGTATATGAAATAAATTCCCAAGTTGCCCTTGAAAATATTTCACACACAAATATATAATAATACGATACGTACATTTACCGGGAAGTATGATTCCCGGGTCGTTATCCCCCAACGACTTGTGAAATTGTAACCACGTTTGATGTTCGGAAAATGATTTGAACTGGAGACAAAGATTGATTTGATTATCTACTTCTACAAATTAAAATAAGCAAATGATAACAACTAAACACGAAAACTAATAACGGGAAATCAAACTTTAACTAAAAACGCAAAACGGGACCCCTAAACGGAGGTCAAAAACCCTAAATTGCTAAAATTAAACCTAACTTAAATTTCTCTTTTTAAATGGACTCTAATTGATTAAAAAGTAGGTTTAAAGAAAACTAGAACAAAAACGGAGTTAAAATGAGCTTTGAAACACGAAAAACGAGAACGGGGACGAATCCCGTTCTTTAAAAAACGAAATTTTGCAAATTAGAACCTACGAAAGCAAAACTAATTTTCCTATGAACTTTATGATAAAATTTTTTTTTCTAAAAAAGATTTTATATTTTTATGATTATTTTTCTATTTTAATGATTTTTTTAAAGTTTTTAATGAAAATAAATGTTTAAAAATACTAAACTATCTATAAAAATTCTAGAAAAAATACAGAAAATAGCTTAAACTAATTAGAACTTAGGAAAATTAAACTTGATATCACAGCTTAATGAATAAGCTGCGAAATAAGCTATAACAGCTTATAAGACTTAATAGGTAAAAACGTGTATAAAAGATAAATGTTGCATGGTAATAACGAAAACGACCCAAGGGCCCAGTGGTAGTGAGTGGTGTGTGTGTGTTATAAAAGGTTGAGAGTGTTGAGGTCGGGGGTTCGAGTCTTGCTCACTCCCGACTTCCACTTTCCCCCCTTTTTTATTTTCAAAAACTTATAAAAACAAAGTTATTAAGCACCTAAAAATAAGCATTTTTAATAAAAGAAACTTTTTGTGAAAAGCCCTAAATAAGTTGTAAACTAGCTTAAAAGACAGGAAAATACAACTATTACTAATCTTTTTGGTTTTTTCAAAATTTTAGAACTTGAAAAAGTAGAAATAAGCTAAGGCAAGGACAAGATAAGCTACTACTGACCTAAAACAAACCTATTAAGCAGGAATGAAAAGAAAAGAGCACATTAATAAGAGGGAAAAGCTTAAATAAGCTCACCAGTACTAACTTAAAAGTTAGTACTGCTAAAGCTGCTAAACTTCCAAAACTAAATAAGCTAAAGGCTTACCTAAATAAGCTGAATTTTACTTAATCCTAGACTTAATAATTACTCTAACCTAGAAACAAGCACAAATAAGCAATTCATAAGCTTAAATTCACAATTAAGCATTTATATAAAACTTAAAACCAAACAGTCCCTACAGGGATCTTTGAGCTTATTTTAAGATAAGCTATTGGATCCTTGTGGGGAAATGACTTATTAAAGCTTATTCTACAACTAATAAGCTTACAAAATCAACTTTTGGAACAAGGTTTGAAATCCAAAAGCTTATTACAAAAGCACTATGAAAACATACCCTAGGCTTAGATTATGCTGAATTTTACTTTAAAATTGAAAAGACAAAAGACAAATTTGCAGCTAAAATTTAGATCATAAATAAGCTAGAATTTAAAAACTAATTGCAAACTTGTGAAATATTATCTAAAAGCTATTTATAATCTAAAAATCAAAAGCTAAATGCTATTTTAACCTACTGAAAATGGAGCTAGAAATTGGCCTATATGCTTTTTATCACTGCTGATGCAGTTGACAAGCAAATGATTCAACACTCAAAATTTACTGATGCAAGACTTTTGACACCATTCTAATATGCATTAAACTAAAAACTAAATCCAATAACACCTAATGCAATTGATAGAAATGATTTGAGCTTAATGTGCAAACTTACACCTAACAGACTTGAACATAAACTAAGCTAACTTATGAAACCCTAAATTACTCCTAACCTAGCTTATATAACTACTTTAAACAAACTTAAATGAGATTAGAAACAAATTTTAAGGACCAAAAGGCCACAAGCAGTACTAACTTGTAGTTAGTACTGCTGTGCCAAACACCTATTTAACTAGACTCAAAATCATTTTTGCTTATGAAAAAGAAATTAAAAGTTTAAATCTTAAATACCAGATAACAAATGGATTTTAACAACCTTAATGAACATAAAACTAAAAGCAAATAAGCTAGACAATAAGCAGAAATAAGCTAAAACATAAAACAAGCTTTAGAAGAGAAAAAGGAAGAGTACCTTTGCACTTTGCTCTAAACAAGGGTGTGGATGCTCAAAAGAGCTTAATCAACAGCTCCAGCTTATCATAGATAAGCTGGTAAAGTCCAATAAGCCCATCCATTTCTGGCACACACGAAATGAACACAAAAAGCAATTAACACTACAATAAGGCAATAATAAGCTAATCTAACGCAGACAATAAAGCAGAATTAAGCAAAAACTTAAAATAAAGCTTAAAAAGAGAAAAGGAAGAGTACCATTAATAAGCAATCTAAGCAGACACTAAGCAGAATTAAAGCAAAAACATAAAAGAAGCATAAAAGAGAAAAAGGAAGAGTACCTTAGCCCTTCTGCTCTAAACAAGGACTTGGGACGCCAAAAGAGCTTAATCAAACAGCTTCCAGCTTATCATAGATAAACTGGTCAGTCCAACTAAGCCCATCCAATTTTCTGGCTTATCATCAAAAATTAATCATTCCATAAAGCAAGGTACTGTTAAAGGAGCATTTATAGTGTTAATAGATATAGTTTAGATAAACGTTTGAAAAAGCTTACTAAGAAACTAATAATAGATGAGCTTATAAGAGAGCTAAATATACATAATTTTAATCAATTGAAACACTTGAATCAAATGAACACACACACAAAAAGAGACAAGAATTAAAAAGTCAATTATATTTCATTAAGATTTAAAGAGTACATTGCTTTAAAAGTAAACTGACATGAAAATTGTTTGGACCTTAGAAATGAATAGGTGCTGGAAAAGGAAGCTAATGCCTTACTACCCTAAACTCCACTCCTAGATATCTTTTGTGAGTGAGACCCTTTGCTATGTATTTAACTAAAAGCTACTGTATAAAAAGAAAAAATAATAATAGAAAAGTAAAAACAAACGAAAAACCCCCCAGCCAAACAAGATACTCACCCCCCCCCGCACTCTCCACCCCAACCTTACCACCTCACACCCCCAACACCTCCCCCCACCCACCCCACCACCACCTCCACACAACCCCTACACCCCCGACCCTCCCCGCCCAACACCTCCCCCCCCCCCACCCCCTCTCACACCTCCTACCCCCCCCAACACCCCTACCCCCCCACCCCAACAAATCTCACACCCCCATCACACCCTCACCAACCCACCTGCCCCCCTCCAATCCACCAACCTCCCCCCACTCACCCCATCCCCCACCTCCCCAAAACACCACCACACCCCACCCTTCCCCCACCCGCCCGCCCCCCCCCCCCCCGGTCCCCAACAAACCCCCCCCCCCCCGTAACCAACCACACCCACAAATCCATACCCCAGCACCCCCCCCGAACCCCCCCCTATCAAACCCCCCCCCCCCACCCTACCCTCCCCCACAAAAATCCCAACACTGCTTAATCCCACCCCGACCCCTCCCCCAGCCACTCCCCCCCAACACCTCTACACCACCCCCCCCGTCACGCCATCCATGCCACTCTCCCCTCACCCCCACCTTCCCCCTCCTTCCCGAAACACCCTCCCTCCACCAACCACCACTATTTTATCACTTTCCACAACCTCCCCCACCACCCACCCCTCTGCTTCCTATCACCGACCCGCAACCACCATAACCACTCACACTAACCCCACCCTCCGCCCCCCCGCCCCCGTTACCCAAACAACCCCACACCAACGCACACCCCCTCTAACCCCCCCCCTATCCCACACCGTCAACCTCTACCCCCCCCCCCCCACAACTCCTCCCCGCCTCCCCCACCCCCACCACCTCACACCCTCCCCACCCACCATCCCCCCCCTCCCACCCCCTCACACTCACAACCCCCCACCCCCCCCACCAACTCCAGGCCCCGCCCGCCCCCGCCCCCCCACCCTCCACCACCCCCCGACAACCCCACCCCCGCCCACACACCCCCACCCCTAAACACTCACACGACAGAAAAGTAAATTCAAAAAATATAAATACACCCAACCCATCTGCTCATCAACAACGTCCCAAATAGCAAAGTTACCCACCCCTCACCCCACACACCTGGCTCAACAAACCTACCACAGAATGGAACACCATAGTGGTCCGTAGACACACTATCTTAGGTCTACACAGATTGCCAGCGTGGCAAATCGGATCGACTGATACAGCTCCTTCAAGACATCTAACTTTTACCTCCTTTAGCACAAAACAACTATCGAATTGAGAGTTACCAGAACAATCCTTACTACTATAATAAAAACAAGGATAAAAAAATAACCGTTGACCAATCCCTTTTGGGAATTGTACCAATGGAACCGTCATTTTGATGTTAAACTCTGCCAACCCAAGAAAATAAACTTAATCAATTTGAATTGCTGATGCACCACGTAGCCAATATGAACATACCTCCTTGTTTTGACATTCGAGGTTAAACGGGTCGACGAAGGTGTGACTTTTCTTTTATAAAAGAGGGAAGGACGTTGCAAGCAAATTTTTACAAGTTGTACTATTTTCTTTACCCGGGTTTAACTTATGGACTTATAAGAGAGACAATTGTAGCCACGTATTTTATGCAGAATATGGGCAATCGGACTTTGCGATTATGGTTAAATTGTTGCAAACCGGGAGTTAACTCTATATCATTAAAAGAGTAAACACACCGTACTGATTTAGAGGATATTTTTTATAAAAAAACAGAGGATAAAGAAAATACAAACAGTCACAAACACTAGCGTAAATATGAGGCGGCCAAATTAAAGGATAAATTAATTGGATGATTATCTTCTTTTAGCTAGTCTTGACAATGTTTAACTCTCTGAAGTATTACTGATGAGTTATACCACAGTTTACGACATTTTGACAAATCATTCTCTAACCGGCTATTTGACGACATTCTCATTCTCGATCTCGTGATCGTGACTTATGTCCACGGTTTGTTACCGTTTCTGAGATATATATGCAATAACCGCACCATACACAATCACAAAGAACAAAACAATGATCTATTTCAAGCATTTATTAGCATAATGTTAGCTTAAAAGGGCCTATATTTAGTGAATAAAACGATATGTAAGATTTTCACACATATCAATATGGATACAACAGCGCACAGCCCCTAAGCCGTCTTCTACTTAAAAGTCTGGGTATGTGAGTAGCACTTGTTAAGATTGAGAACACTCTTACCAAACCCAATCAAAATATAGCCCAAATCAACATAAGTGTATCTTTGTAGCTATGCCCTATAAGGAAACAGGGGGGGGAGTGGGGGGTAATTACTTTATCTACTACCCAAGACCGAGAATAAGTATTTCGAGAATAAGGTATTTGTTACCCGAAATGCTGAATTATTTGAGAATAGTCTTATAACTCAAGAAGCAAGTGGGAGTTTAGAAGATCTTGAAATAATTCAAGAAGAAGATACGCATCCTTCTGAAAACATTAGCTCACATCATGATGAGGGTGATCAAGAAATTGATGAACCTCAAAGTGATATCATTCTCATTCATAGGTCCACTAGGACACGACATGCTCCAGATCGAATGTGCTTAAACATCAAGGCTGATGAGTATGCATTGGGGGATCTTAATGAACCCGCTAACTATAAAGCTGCATTGTTGGATCCTGTCACACCCGACATAGGCGGAAACACGGGTATGCGACGAAGAATGATCAATCATAACACAAGATACATAATAAAGAAAACTAAAATGCATTAATGAAAAGGGTCATGAAGATAATTCACCTTAAATACAGATTTGAGTGAAGTCCCAACAAGAACACAACACATAGTCGCCAATTATTACAACCATAAGCCCACGCAGGGGTCCATACTAGGCTCAAACCAAATCCTCAAAGTACTCATATCCAGAAAAAAACTCAAACAAATCTTCCAGAAATACAATCCATACAGGATGCCTCAAAGTCTGCTAACACGCATCACAATCCTACTGATCATTTCCTACACCTGAAAATGATACTCAAAAATGTCAACAATAATGTTGGTGAGCTCGTAGGTTTGGAGAAAACCCAGTCGCTGTGCCAATATCTCAAACAGTTGGAGAATTGTGCAATATGACAGTGAATATATGTAAAAGCACTCAATCCCATGACTTAGCATCCCCGCTAATCATGTACCATGACCTAGCATCCATACTAGTCATCAGACCAGCATATACCAATGCTCTTGGGGTCGTAACCCTGAGGTCATACGCATCTAAAGCCTACCAGCTAGAGCTATATATAGGGCAGAAGATCACAAGTCCCACACAGAAGTTCCATACAGAAAGTTCCACACAACATATTCTACCAACAATCATGTCATTCACATAGCAGTCATATGCACATAACATTGTCCAAAAATAAAACCACATTTCGCACAGTTCAGAAAACAGTTCAAAACATATTTGAGTATCATTTTCCTCCAACAAAAAAGATTTAAAAAGTGGGGCTGCGAGAACTCACCTCAAGCAGCAAATTCAATGTCACACAAGCAAATGCAACGACGTCCGAACACGACGTAGTCCAATTAATGTTCCATTTAGACGATCTATTTCCAAAATATTTTTTAGGTTTGATGCATAGAGGCCAGATGCGTGTTGTATGGTCATTCTTAATGTTTTTAGTGGTGTGATGGTTGACAGCTTAACTTCAAAAATATCACACTTCCAACTCATTCCGTAGCATAATATATATAATTATACTATTTAATAATATAACATAGTAATATAAAAAAAATTCTTATATTAATCATTTATATTATACGAAATGAAACGTTTATTTACGTTAAACATTTTAGAGAAGTTTCGTAAAAATACATTTTTCGTCTTTTAGTCGAGTTATTAAAATAATAATATTTTATTATTTTATCAAAAGTAAGTTTCGAGTAAAATTCTA
>BQNB010137403.1:0-17856 GCA_026074375.1 Tanacetum coccineum
TTTTCTACAATATCCTTACTAGTCTTAGATATACTAGTTTCATTTTCACTCACTTTAGTCTTATAGATAGAATCATCTAACCCAGCAAATGATAAGTCAGGTCTTGAGGGCATGTAGTTCCCAGTGTAAGGAGGGGGAACTGTATGAAACCTTTCAGCTGTTTTAAATCTATCATTTACTGGACTATCATCTACATCACTTTCTCCACTGTTAAACACACTATGAACCACTTCATTCTTATTTATTCGACTATCATAACCAAGACTAGCTTTATCTTTAGCATTTATTTGACTATTTATCAGTTTATTTAGATTCTTTGATGATTCTTTAAATTTTTCTAGTTTAAGTTCCAAATCATCTTTCTCTTTTAAAGCTTCTTCTAACTGACTTTTAAGGTCTTTAATAGAGATATCTTTCACTTGGACATCATACTTTAAAAATGCAATGTCTTCTTCATAAACAGCTTCATTTTTTTAATGAATAACTATCCTAGCTTCTAATGATTCTAATCATATTTGATAACCTATAATTTCTAGATTAGATTTTTAAGAGCTTCACGTTGTTGATCATACTGTTTTTGAAGAGTTTCATATGATTTTAAGCAATCTGTAGAGCAAGTATGTACCTCAGAGTCAGAACTTGATGAACTTTGAGATGTATAGGCCATTAGAGCAAAGTTTGTGGGTCCTTCTTTAGTTTGGAAGCTCCAATCATAACCACCTATCATATCTTAAACAACCAAGGCATTTGCAGGAGTCTCCATTGGTACAACCCTCCTTGGATTATCTCCATTTCTATATCCTTGATTCCTTGGTGCCCTGCATTCTCTAGCAAAGTGACCTCTCCTGTGGCAGTTGTAACATTCAACGTTTGTTTTATCAAAGCCAATAGTTTCTTTGCCATTAAAATTCAAATTCCTTCCTGTCTTCTTAAAGAAGTTTTTCACCCTCATGGTAAGCATGGCCACCTGCCATTTGAGATCCATCTCTTTAAGATCATCAGTATCAATCTGCTCCAGATCTTCATTGTCCAATTGTGGACTATTAGATTGATTAGCAAAGAAGGAAAACATGACATCATCAGCATAAGTTGATGAAGAAGCTTGTCCATGTGAACTAGCAGTATAAACTTCATGAGCAGTATTAACTGCTTCATTAGTACTGCTAGTGTTTTCTGAAGATACAAAAGCCACATTATGAGAATTTGAGCTTGAGCTTGATTGGCCTTTAATCTCAGCTTCATATACCATCAAATTGTTGTACAAATCATCCATGCTCAAAGTGTCTAGATCAGATTTGTTTCTCATGATTAAAGCAATATTGTTCCAAGCTGATGGTAGACTTCTCATCAACTTCAGATTTGCATCTTCCTGAGAGATAACTTCACCATGAATTTCCAATTGGCTGATGAGTTTTTAAAACCTATCATAGGTTTTATCTAGTCCTTCAGATCTTGATGCAGCAAAATTCTCATATTGCTGCTTCAGAATGGTTTCCTGCATTTTCTTTGATTCTTTGTTGCCTCCAAACCTGGTCTTGATTGCTTCCCATAAGGTCTTTGCATCCTTGATACCATGAAACTTCAATAGGTGCTCATCAGGAATGGCCAACAACAGAGTGCTTTTTGCTTTCAATTCATTCTTTCTTGCAAGCTTTTGTTCAACAGTTTTAGGAGGAATAGGACCTTCAGCACTAGCTGATGCAACAGCAGGTGCATCACCATTCACAATAACTTCCCAAAGAGCATAATCAGTGTGAGTAAGATATTGCTCTATTCTCATGCTCTATAGATCATAGTCTCCTATTTTAAGTATATGAAGTTTTAGTACAGACACTGTTTGGGTAGTTTTTGACTGTGATTCCATCTTTTCTTTGATTATGAGATCTTGTGTAGGTATAGTGTTCTTCTTATTCAGAGTTTCTCAACAAGCTCTGATACCACTTGTTGATCCCTTCTTGACAGATCTTACTTAGCTTGTTAAAGCTTAGTTGTATTGGATAGATCCAAGACAACTATAGTAGAAACTAAGATTGAGAATATCACAAACTATGTGGAATCTAGTTTGCAATACTAAGAAGAACAATGAAACAGTAAAACAAGATCTTTACTAAACTTTCAATATATTGAATACTATTTTTAGTTACAAAATATCTATGAATACTAACTATGATTGCTATGCAAACTATGAATACTAAGATGAAAAACTAATATCTAGATCTATGCCGTAGGGTTCCTTTTATACACCAAGGAAACCATAAATGGGGCTTAAGAAAAGCGTCAGTGATTAATGCAATCTATCCTAATATATCTCATGCTTAGCACTTCTCTTTTGATCCTTCCAACATGTTTTTTTATGTCGACTTCATTACCTCATCTTTGTATATGTATAAAACTGCATAAAAGTTACGGGTTTTTTCTCCTTTAAATTCCCTATTTAGATGGACTTGTCTTAAGTTTTTGGAAATTTGTAGTAATTGAAGTTTGATTATGTATCATTTATACTTGATTTTTGATTCTTTTGGTTTTCAATACGAGATCATTGTTCTATCTATGATTTTAAAAACAAAGGTAAATCAGCCATTTAGGTTTTTGAGATTCTCATTCAGGATGAAAAAGAAATAGGATATTTTCAGACAAAATTATTTCCAGACAGGATTATTAATCTAGACAGAAACTATTTCCAGACAGGAAAAAAAAGAAACAACCCCTGAGTCTTTAACTCGGATGTACGCGACCTAGTGTTTAGCTCGGATGTATGTGAAAACAAGTTCTAGAATTTAATATACTACTGGTACACTCATATAATTTAATACCGATCTCAATGCTCCAAAAAAGGTGACGAAGACCACACGTACACATTCGTAACGACGGAATAGACACATGTGACTGCTCACTCCTTAACTTGAGAAAACTAAAGGTATAAACCATCTTGGGCATCAATAATAGATACCTGAATTCCTAAATATCTAAAGGCGAACCTCACATTTTTAGGGTGGAATTCCGAGGGTTATTGTGCTAGTCATATAAATTCCTATCCGTGAGATGATATTAATACTCGGTTTTCGTCGGTATGTGTCATAAAAAATTTTAAATTTGGGTAAAATTTACCTCTTATGCTAAGTTTCGATATATTACCATCATTTTAAGGACAAAGCAAATGGCAAATGAAAGAATAGTTTCTAAGGCTTATTTTCCCCCTACACTTAAGTTGAACATTGTTTCCAATGTTATATAAAGGTACCCGTAAAAATGAATAAAGGGAAAAGAAAACAAGGAAAAGAAACTAGTACTTCCCTGGTTTGCTCAATAATAAAGAAAAAACATGCGATAACTGGTTAAATCGTCATCCAAGAATTGTCCAATGAAACTTCCTAAGAACTTTCAAGCTTCTTTTCATCAAATATAACTTGTAATCAAAGACAAAGACAACTATACCAAGCATAAAATGTGCGATATTCAAATATACAATATGAATTTAGGGTTTGACTCGATAAAGCAGTAAAGATAGGATGAGAGAATTGTCAAACTCATTGGGTTTTACAGGTTTATAACAGAAGAATACATATTTTAAATGTTATGCAAGTTTTATTTTCAAAAATAATTAAAAACTTTAAGTTTTCTGGACCTGGACGTTTGACGCCGTCAGGGTTTTTGTGACCCCATCACAGGTATCGTGGTGATGGCGTCGCGTGTAAATCGTGACGCCGTCTCCACGTTTTGTGAAAACAAAATTTTTGTTTTTGATGAAAAATTTCCTGCACTTGATTCCATAAGTTAGTTCCTGTACAAATAGCTGCATAAAACCTAAGATTTGACAATTTACTCATATGACTTGAAACTGACGCGAATTAATCTAAACAAATTATTTAACATGTTTGAACTTGGTTCAAAAACCGGATAGATTCCCCTACACTTATTGTTTGCAAAATACCTTTGATTGAAATTAAGACGAGGTTAAGAACAATACAAAGCATGATTATAAACTAATTCAAACATAATAAATAAACTATAAAGAATTAAAACACACAAGACATTAATTAAGCTAATTCACAAAAATATTTGGAACAAGAGTCAAAGTATTCAAGCCCTAGAAACTATTACAAACCATAATTGTTCAAATGAAAAGGGATAAAAATAACAATGGAATGAAACAAGAGTGAAGAAGATGAACCATCCTAAGGAGGGTAGGGATGGTATGTGTAGCCGGGAGGCATGTGTCCCTGATAGCCATAAAGAGGGTAGTCGGCCTCGAACCCAGGAAATGGATCAATCTGGAGATGTGGCTCAAGGTTATCGCGAGTCGACATGTGCTGGAACTGACGAACGGTGTGATCATACATCCAGTGAGCTCGTTCATCTTGTTGCCCCATCCAAGCGTCAATCCTTCCCTAAAATCTTGTTGATCCATCCAGCGTGCCTGGTGGACTTGCCAATCACCTTGGCTCATATCGCGGTAGATGTTTGCGGATCCTCAAACTCCTTCATTTCCCCCTTCTCCATCGCCTTCCTCATCATCACCTTCACCTTCATCTACAACCCTCTGGTAGCCAACCAACAACACTCACCCTCGTAGAGTTCCATGATGAATCCCATCTTAACCAATGATGTTTTCCTATAAACATGTGGATGGGGCTCACAGTTCAACACATTTACCATTTTATTGGTGAGCAAGCCAAAGGACTGAGCTATCCTTGTCACAAACATCCCTCCAAAAACCACACTCTTATCCCTTACGCTCTTTAGGTACTTGGTAAGCCAATAAGGGATGTTACAAACAACCCCTTCCCCAAAGATGCAATAGAGATAGAATAAGTCAATCTCAGTGACACGATTGGTGGTTTCCTTCCTACCCGTAATGGTCATTGTGATGCACCGATGAGCAAGCTTGATCCTTGGGTTCCTAATAGATTGTGCTTTTGTGTTTCCCACATTGAACATGCCGTCACCAATACTAGGCCAAAATAAATGAGTCAAACGAGTAGCATTGACCGTTTCCACATTTCTTAAACCACTAAGTGTTGCAACATCTCTAGATTCCCCTTCGGAGTATAACCCAACCCTCCATCCTAACTCAAGTAGGGACATTTCCCTTTCCACTCCTCCCAACCTAAATGTGACACCCTTGTATAGAGGTTCATACCTACAAGGGGTGGCATCAAACTCAAATGAAGCAAAGAATTCGCGAACAAGCTCGCAGAAGATGGGCTCGTTGATTTGAAAAAGGTTAACCCATTGTGGTCCAGAGAAGGTATCGGTGTTGATGAAGTTAAAGAATGGTTGAGCAAGACCTTTGTTGGAGAGAAACTCCCAATCGACAACATCCCCGGAGTGAATAGAGCGCCCAGCGAGGTTGTTATAGTTCATTTGATGATTTCCATTATCGGACAATCCAAACTTGCGAACCTTTTCTTCTATTGTTTCTTAGCGAGATGAGGAGGCTTGCCCCTTAGTGCTCCTAGATCTTTTGCTCATTGCCTATATTGAGGTTAAAACAAGAAACGAGAGGAGTTAGAGGGCGAGAATTAAGGTGAGTGTTAGTTCAGATGGTGGCGACGGCGTCACGAATAACATGTGACGCCGTTACTGAGGGTCTGTTTCAAAAAATGTTTTTGCGAGGGAAAACTAAGCTATTTTTCGATAAACATGTTCCCAAACACCCCCTTAGCATCAGACCCACATTAGGAATTCGAAAAATTAGGGTCATCAATCCTAGTTTCGAGTTGTTTTTGCAAAAAGCGTTGATTTCAGATGATTCAATGCTTAAGGTAACAACAAACTACTTAGATTAGTGATTAATTGTTCCTAATTTCAACCAATTGGGCATGAACCAAATTAGGGGAATCAACTAATAGAATGGGTATGCAATTGATTAAATGAAACCACGAGATCACGAGGAATGATTTACTTACCGATTAAGGATGAACGATTGTAGGATAGCAGGAATCGGATCAGGGTTTACTAGAGATGTTTGTTGGCTGCTTGTGTTTGTGTGAAGGAGAAAGGAGGATTGTGATGGGTTTTATAAGTGTTGGATCCAGATCGACGTGACGGCGTCACGTATTAATTGTGACGACGTCGCGATGAATTTTTTGTTTTGGCCCCTTATCGTTTTAGAAGTTTCGAAATTGCAGCCCCATGACTTCCTTTTAAGGAAGGATCGTGTGTCTTTCCTCTCGGGTCAGATACACGGTTTCTCACTACATATGTAAACAAGCAGGGGGAGAGGGATCATGTTTGATGGGGTCGTTAACCATGAAGGTGTTGTCATTTTGAGTAGGTGGTTGAATGGTTAGGGAATTGCTCAGGTTGTGATGGGACTGATTAGTCCCTTCTCCAGGCTTAAACCCAAAGGTATTCTTCCGATGTTAAGGCAGATTCGAGGGAATTATTCGGACATGTCTTACGCATAGAAGATTTGTAGAAGTAGGAAATATCTTCTTCTCGAGGTTTTCTAAGAGGTCACGCTTAGCACTGTTCTCCAGGACCTTAGTGTCCGGATACTTTATGATTTTTTTGATCTTCCTAGGTTTATTTTCGTTTTCCTTTATCCTTTCCTTAAGTCTTCTCGCGACTTCCGAATAGAATTCCATGAATTCTTCTGTAATAGCTTGCATGTAATCTTCGAGTTGCCTGACCCTTTCTTCTTGGTCGAGGATGAAGTTCATCACAATGTGCTCAAATTCTTCTTGACGTGATGGCTCTGAGGGTGGTCGATACATTTCGTTGGTTGTTAACCGGAATATGCTATCGCTTTCTCTCATTAACGAGATTGCGTCCTTCATAAGCGTATTGACTTTACGCTCCATGATTCCAAGTAATTGTTCGATGTTGGGATTTTCGTAATTAAGGCTCACTTCATCTAGGATGAAGGCATCATTCCATCCTTCGTTCTCATATTGGGCCAGCCTCTCGATAGCAGCCCAGGCTTCGTCCAGCCTTAGTTTTCTAAGTCTCCCGCCTGCTGCGTAGTCAATGCCCTTCTGAGTGGTGCCGTCGACATGATCATAGAAAAATTGAATTAGAAGCAAACGATCGATGTCATGATGAGGGACTTTTTGTAGTAAGTCCGTGAAACGAGTCCATGCTTCGGATAGAGATTCTCCATGATGTTGTTAGAACATCAGGATATCATTGCGGAGTTTTGCGGTCCTTCCCGGTGGAAAGAATTGAGCAAGGAATCGGGTAGTAAGATCCTCCCATGTGGTGATGGATCCTGCTGGAAGACGTTCAAGCCAATTGCTAGCTTGATCGCGAAAGGAAAATTGAAATAAACGTAGGCGCGTTCTTTCCCTATTTTCACTGTCAAGGTCAAGTGAGTCCACTAGTTTTAGGAAATCCTTGAGGTGTTGGTTTGGATCCTTGGACCGAAGTCCGTGGAATGAGCATCCATTTTGCACCAACCGGATGGTGTCGGATCAAAGAGGTACCACGTTGTTCCCTATGGGGAGCTTGATGGTATTCTTGTAGCCCTCGTGGCTAGGTTTGGTGTAGTCTCCAAGAGTACGGATAGGATTCTCGTCTCCCATGGTGGTTGACGAGAATGGGTTACGAACAATTAACACAAAGAAAAGATAGACTACGAGAAAGCTAATATGCGGAAATTAAATTCTTACTTGAAAGGATTCAAGCAAGTAGAACTAAGCTAAGCTATGATCAAAACCTAACTATTCTCCGCGCAGCGGCGCCAAAAACTTGTTGCGGTTGTCGTAAAGGACTTCTACAAGAAGTTTTACAACTCCCTAGGTAGTGTACCTAACGTTGTAGTGTAGTATAGGCAAGACTCGGGGGTTGTTATCGTTCTCTAGGGGAATATGTTGGGAAGGCTTGATCACAGTCTAACAGAATTCTAAGGGTTGAGAGAAGATTCTTTTTGTGTTTTTATATTTTATGAAAGCAAGTAAATCATATATTTGAGAGGTTTGGTTGGTTTTAGCTATTAAACTAAATATAAACTACGCTACTGGTGATAACAATATAATAAAAGACTGTGTTTATTTAATCATGTATTACTCCCTAGATTGCTTCTCCTAGTGTTGTTGCTTTGTCACACTTGTGATGATCTATGTAATTATTTCCTAAGTCATGAACGAATTACACGAACCCGTCGTCTATTTAATATTCCGTTAAGGCAACGCATAAGTAAGATAGTATGAAGACTATTACAAGGCCCCTAAGAGTATATTAAATGCATTTGAAATATATTAAGAGTGGATCAACCATATAAGAGGCAAGATAGTATGAAGACTGTTACCCGATGGTATCTTTTCTACACAATCATGTTTTCCTAGACATATCAACAACGATACAGACAAAAGCTGGTTTTCTAAGACCTAACATGCATATTCATCACAAGAAGCAACACCACTAAGATCTACATCCTAGGTTTCATACAATCATAAATAAACACAATAGAAGGTTTAGCCAAGCATGTTATAAATAAAGCAAGAACAATAATGAATCAAACAACACATAGACATATTGAATGATTAAGATAATCTTACTTGATTAAAACATGAATTGAAGGAAGTACAATAGGGTTTTGAGGCCCTAAAATCGTCCCTAATAGCTGCTAAATGAACTAGGGTTCGTCCCTTTCTTTTACTCTAAAGTTACACACTTAAAACCCTAAAAACGGATTTGTATATATAGGAAAATCGCTGTGACGGCGTCACGTGTTAATCATGACGCCATCATGAATAGAATATTCTAGATAATAGGTTGGGTCGTACAATCTGACGTCGTCTGGAGATTTTATGACGCCGTCTTGAGATGGGTTGTGACGGCGTCACGTGTAATCTGTGACGCCATCTCCAGCTTCTAAGTAAAAATTCTTGAGAGATGTTGGTGCAGGTCCGTAGTCTTGTCCGTTTCTTCTCCAAATGAGCCCAAGTCACGTGTATTTCTTCCAAATGCCTTCCAAATGTATAATACCTGAAAAGGAACGATTAAGCACCTATTTTGGGCATAAACACACGATTTAGAGGGTTAAACGACCCCGAAAAAGTGTATAAAATGACACCTCATCAATAAACCTAAAAATTCACCACCTACCCTCATTTAATAACACACTTTCTCTCTCTTAAAATCATACACATCGGTATTAATCCAATCCTCTCTGCCGGAATCATAACAACCTTCGCCGGAAACACAAAAAACCTCGCCAGAAACACCACAACCCTCGCCGGAAAACGTAACAACCATCCTCGCTTCATTCTAGCACTGTAAATCATCGAAAAAACAACAACAATCGCCGAAAACGCAACAACCTCGCCAGAACCACCATAAACTTCGCCAGAAAAACATTGATTTACATGAAAATCACACAATCACTGTTAAAAATGGATGAATATCAGTGAAATGATGTTATAGAAGTCGTTAAACAGATCGATCTAAACAAACAGGTTGTTGAATCTGATAATGAGCTTGAATCTGATATTGAAGATGTTTTACCAGAAGTTGCAGATCCAGATGCTGTTATAGAAGAAGTTACAGGTAAAATTACATGTGATTTTTTAGGTTTTGATTTTTTGTTTCTTATTTATTAGGTTTTGATTCTGTCTGGAAGTGTTTTTTTATGAATAAATTCAAATCACATGTGATTGTTCTGTGATTCTATTGTTGTATTGTTATGTGATGAAACAAATCACAATCACATGTGATTCTAGTGTGTTGTAATGGGTTGTTATAAGAAAATTAGAATAGATTGAAACAAACAAGATTTGGTTTTCATTTAAGGAGTGAATCATATGTAATTCTGGTGAATCACATGTGATTCTGGTGAATCACATTTGATTTTTGTGTTCTCTTTTGGTTGTTATAGATTGAAACAAATTAGCATAGGTGAAATCACATGTGATTCAGTTGTTATATTATCATGAATCTCATGTGATTCTGTTTTTTGATATACAGGTTGTAAGAAAACACCAAGAGTAACTTTATATGAGCATAATGAAACACCTGGTGGATCAATATATTAGGAGCCTCATATAGAAGGAATTCTTATACTAGTTGAGGGGACGTACTTTGATACATTAGATAAAGCTATAGATATGTATACGAATTACGCTGAAATGGGAGGGTTTGAAGTTGAAAAGTCAGGCCAAAGGAAAACAAAATCACACGTGATTTTGTTGTTGTAGTGAATTGTTATGAAAAAATGTAAATCACGTGTGATTTTCTCTTTGTTGTTGCAAACTGAATATGAGACTGCTTTGATATAGAAAGGAGCAAATCACTCGTGATTCTATTGTAGTGTTCTGTTATGAAAAAATGTCAATCACGTATGATTTGCTCCTTGTTGTTGTAAAGAGAATCAAATAAGACTATTTTGATATAGAAAAGGGAAAATCACACGTGATTATGGTGTTACAGTGTTTTGTTATGAGAAAATGTAAATCACATGTGATTTGCTCTATGAAGGAGTAAATCACATGTGATTCAGTTGTTTGATTATCCTAAATCACACGTGATTTAGTTACTCAAGAAGATAATGTAGATGCAGTTGCTCGGTAAAATCACACATGATCCTGTTTTGTTTTGTTTATTTTATAAAATTAATCAATCACGTGTGATTTTCATAAATCACATGTGATTTGTATAAATCACATTAGTTCTTATTTCCTATGTTGTTATGTGGTACTATGTGTTGTATTTGCAGAACCTGAAGAAATTGTATGTAAAAATCCGTCACGGGCTCGAGACAAATGTGGTGTCAAAGGAAGATGATCGAAGAATGGAAGAAAAATCACTTGAAGTTAAAGTGGAGTCGAAAAAGAAATGTCAACATTGTTGAAAAAGACTAATTTGCATTACAAAAAAACTTGTTCATTAAATTCAAAGGAAAAGAGAAATATGATATTGATTGGTGTTTGAAAACTTTTATTTTAAATTTACTTTTCATTTTGCTTTACAATTTCTTTAAATTAGTTTGCACATTGTTAATTATATGGAATTTTCTTTTACTTGAATAAATTCAATTATCTTGTTATTGAATGTTATATTCTTTGTTATTTATATTATGTTTGAATTTAAGACACAACACATTACTCAAAATTTATAAAAATGTACAGAATACAAACCATGTGACGTGTAATATACATATTATAAACTCAAGTATAAAAATAATCCAAATCACATGTAATTCATGCTTAAATCACATGTGATTCATGTATAAATCACATGTGATTTACATCAAAAACATGTATATTACTTGTATGAATAAGTAAGAAATTAAAACAAATATAATAACAAACTTGTTCTAATGAATACATGTGATGCAACTTTAAATACTTTATAAAAAAATAATTAGAAACATTCACATACTTGTTTAACTTTTGATACTTGTTCCAAAACACATTAAGAATCTACAAAATATAAATTAATAAAATTCAAGTGTTAACACTTGACCGAAAACAAAGCACTATAAGACACAGTCACACAACCGAAAACAAAACACTATAAGACACATTCCCATATTATTGACATCTTTGAATCAACTTTTTATAATTACTCTACAGTCAATTAAAATATGATAAATTTAACTGTTAAATAAAACTCAGTACAAATCACATGTGATTTTGTACGAATCACATGTGATTTTGTACAAATCACATGTGATTTATACTATAATCAAAATTACGTTGTTGGAAAACGTAACTTGCAGATGCTCTTTCATGGGTTTGAGGAATGTCAGCCTAGTTGAACTTTACAGCAAATCGAAGCTTGGCTCTAATCCCTTTACTCTTGATCAACCTAATGTATCTAAAAAACATGTCTCAAGGAAGGTCAAGTAATCTCGTGTTCAGCTAAACTGTATCAAATCCCAGCTATTTACACTCCTGTAAAAGTCAAACGAATTATTAAGACATATTTCAACTAAATATGTGAAATGAGAATAGGCTAGCAGTTGAACAGTAAAAATTCTCATTCATAAATAAAAACTTACTAAATCACGTGTGTTAAATAAGCCGAAACTAAGTGTTTGGCTAAGCTTATATGGCTGGGCTTATGAGCTTATATAAGGGGGTTTTGGTAAGCCTAAACTTTGTGGCTTATATAAGGAGGGGTTATAAAAAGACTTTTATACTCTCATTTAATAATTACATCCATTTTATTTTTATGTACTCTTTTGTCATTTCACCTTATTTATTATATAAGCTAAATCAAACACTTAACAAGAGCTTATGAGCTCATGATATATAAGTCATAAGCCGCTTATATAATGTAAGCATAAGCCCAATTTATAAGCTTAGCCAAACACCCCCTAAGTAATTAATTAAAGATAATGCACACACAAATAAAGCCTAATACAACACTTGTGGAAATTGAGTTTACAATTCCTATAATTAAACAAAAAAAAGGCTTAGGTCATAAAATATACGTAGTCTCGGCAAAGTGCCATTTAAGTACATGAACTAGAAAGCGTTCCACATTTTATACTCACTATGTAGGTCATTTTTCCTTGATATCAGATACACTCATTAACACCCCAAATCAAAATCCAAGATCTATAACAAAAACTACAAAAAAAAGACTCGCACACTACAGATCAATAGAGCTTGAAGAAGCATATTCTAACACCACCACCTCATATAACTAATTTTTTAATAAGGTTGATTATTATATTTTGATTTTTCACTATCACTTTTAAAACCTATGTCCAAAGTTCAAATACCCCTTTGGTAATCAGTATCCATTCATCACTTTATCAAATAAGAGAGACTCGCAAACAAACTGTTCATAAAAAGCAAATATTCACACACCAACACAATATCTCAAATGAAACTTAAACCTACACCCACTTGGTGAATGGGCTACTCACGTACTACTAGGCCAAACGACCAAACATATTTATTGTGCACATTTTAGAAAAGCTTATTTCTCTAAGGGTGGACGTCTAAGCTTTTTTCCCTTTCCTTAAGCTAAATGTTAATAAGTAGCTCATAATTTATGACGAATAAGCTCTTTCTTAGTCTTTGCATATCAAAGAAAAAGGTGAAAAAAGGAGCTTGCAAGCCTACTTAAGCCCATAACCAAAAAAATAAGCTTTTGAAAACCCCCCTAAATAACCTCACAAGCCCAGGCTCATAAGCTAAACTAGACACTAAGGTAAGCTTATTTTGTTAAATAAGCCAATAAGCCCAAAAAGATATGCTTAGGAGGTGTCTATTTAAGCTTATTTTTGGGTTTATGAGGTTATGTGTTTTCGGGTTATGTTTTTCTACCTTTTCGGCTTACTTTTTTACTTATGAGCTTATATAAGATTATTGTAACCGTCTATAAGTTAATACTTATAAAAAGAAGCCGAAAAAAAAACCTCATAAGCCCAAAAATAAGCATAAACAAACACCCACTTATTTTTCCCTAACTTACAACCTTTTAACTGATGTGACAGCCCAACAATAAGCAAAAGATAAGCATGCTTGTACCACTTATATTTTAATGAGATAACAGTATCAAGTTTCAAAGAAGCAAAATCCCAAACACCACCACAATATACATGACACAGCAAACGACCTTATAAATTCTAAAATTAACAAAAAATAGCTCTCAATCAATCAAAGAAACATTATATTTTATTAAGCAAAACCTATTGATTAAATACAAAAATAAATGAAGATAAAGGAAATGTATACCAGAAGACAATTGGGGCTTATTTAACGGCTTATTTTGATCGGAATCCGGCAACGAAGAAGATTCCGGCAACTTATCTCCTTTAGATAGTCTTATTTCGTCTCGTATGTCCATTTTATAACATCGATTTTGATGAATTTTGAATCAAAAATAGTTAGGGTTTGCTTTGGGGGTGGGTGGTTACTGTGTGTGTGTATTTTTGAAACGGGTGTGTGAGTGTGTAATGAGAAAACTGAATGACCCTACTAAGTTGTCTTAGTGGGAATGTGAAATTACAAAAATGCCCCCATTTAATTAATAAAAATAAAATGAGAAAATATCTGAGCCGTACGATTGAATATGAATGTAAGGTGTGAATTGAGCGCTTTGTTCTTTGGCAAATACATGTTCTATATTGAACTTTTGTCTCTCTTCTTAAGCCGATTATATATATGAGTTAAAGACTTGTCCTCGCCGAAGAACATACACATGATCCGTTTGCCGTTTGTATTAAAGAAGACAAAAAAAAGGTAGATTTGGTCCCCATATATCTATGATGACACGATATCAAGTGTTGAATCCCCCACTTTACCATTTCATGTTTTTCATCCTACGAAGTGGTCCATGTATGCATGATTCGGAGGATCATCACACTTGTTCATGAGCTTACTTTAATAATGTTTAATTATTTGAGCCAGGATATATTCATGATTAATACTAAAAGGATGTAGCAAAGTTTCCCTTAAACCGCAACAAAGAAGTAAACCATTTTAGCTGAATGGAGTACGTGATTAATATATATGTATGCAAAATGATTTTACTAAGGGTGTGTTTGTTTTTAAAAAAAAGCCTGACTTGACTTTGACTCTTACCAGTCAAAGGCGGGCAGACATTTTTCTTGTTTGTTTTTTACATCTTCAGTCAGAGACGGACAGACATATCTTCTCTGACTCGGTAAGAGGTGATGATAACCTCTTACTGCCTCTTAACCTTTATATTCAACTCCTCAATATCAAACAAAAACAAAAACTGAAAAGAACAAACATAAATAATGATCTCGGGTTGAATCATATCAAGAAAAGAAAGATGTATATAAACCCATCATCGATCTTTAACAAACAACGAAAAAGCCCGAGACCTCAAATAGATCTAAGTCGATGTCAAACAAAACACTACACAAGTGTTTACTCGTGGATTTGAGAAAAAAGAGTATTTGATCCTTAGTTCATCTGTTCTAATACCAAGAACAAAGAAAATGATATATCGTGTTTGTGTCAAAAAGTTTGGTGTCGCTTTGTTTGAGAGAAAAACTAGATAGGTGGCGTTTAAAGTGACAACTATAAGGTTAGTTTAGGGTTTTGTGAGTTTTAAGGTAATGTATATTGTGGGTTGGACCCTACTATAAGCAAGTTAGACTATCATATATATTATGTTAGGATTTATTTTATAACTAATAAATTTAGGCCAAGTGAAATAATCAAAAAAATTTGGGCTAGATAGTACATACTTATGAGTGTTATATTGATTATTACTAGGGGTAAGTAGAAAAATTGAAAAAACCGAAAATCAAAACTAACCCGAATCGAAAACAAATGAACTGAACTAATAACCAAATCAAATTTGCTAAAATTGAATCGAACCGAACTACCAATTCGATTTTTGAGTTGGATATGAGTTTGGCAATCTAAACCGAAAACCGAACCTATCAACACCCCTAATTATTAGATTGCGATTCGTATTGGATTGAATTTCTATAGTGAATTTCTTGAATTTTTTGTCTCAAATATTTATCACATTTAACTTGCTTGTTTATCGGATTGCTATATTTTAATATATACTTTGAAAAATAAACAATTAAAATCATTCAGACAATTATAAAAAAATAAACAAAATTATTTCATTACTTTATAACCATCTCTTACCAGTAAGATGTGGTAGTCAGATTCAGACCCAAAACATCTTAATGAAACAAACACACCCTAATTGTTGCGTAAAACTATGTAGTGTTATGAATAAGTGTAGTGATCTTCTAAGACGTTAAATGAAATTTTATCTTTTTTAGATACTTAACTGATCACTAAACATCTCAAGACGTAACGGGTCTTTATAAACCTGATTTAATGGTTTATCAACCAGTGAGACACGACGGACCACTGGACCAACGAGCGAGAGTGAGTGAGTGACAACATAGATGGGGTCGTTAAATTGAAAACGGTTTACTTGATATATAGATTCGTCTGCATTCAATTTGAGAAAACTGAAAAACGACAATCGCTCATGAGATGTTCGCATGCACAAGACCAAAACATACGGCATTGTTTATTTTCTTTTCTTTGTCGGGGTCTTGATCGAGCTACGGCTGACATTATTTATATCCCTTTCACCAATCTAAACCAATTTTCTACACTTTACCAAAATGACTCGAGGCGCATAACCCAAACAGGGACGGAACTAGGACCAAATATGATCGAGTGCACAATTTTTTTTAATCGTGATACTAGAAACACATTTCGATGAACCGGGTACATTTAAGATGACTTTAAGAAAAATCAATGTTTTTTACAAAAATTATCAGGGCATCTAAAAAAATCATGGGGTTCCCGGGAACTCACGGGAACCCCCTTAGTTCCGTCCCTGAACCTAAACCAGGCGCACAAGCTTTCAAGCGCACCCAATCATATCAACACATCAATTTGAATTCAATTTCATACCCGAACCTGACCTATTTGAATTCAAGTTAGTCGGGTTTGTGTCAATTCGGACCAGGTCAACTCGGGTCGGGTCCGTTCGGGTTCGAGTCGACCCAAATATGAGTAAAATGTAATAAATTTTTCTTAGCTCTTTTAGATAGAATGTGTATAAAATTTATATTAAAAAATATAAAAATATTTATTCAGGTCAATCGGGTCGATCCGAACCCGAGTTATCAAAAATCTCCAACCCTATACGAGACCCTATTTAGTATTCGGATTACTCGGGTTGACAAGATTTTTTTTTTACCTGAGTAACCCGACCCCAATAGGCTTAATCGGGGTCGGGTTGAATTTTTTGACACCTCTCTCCGTCACTCTCTAAAAAGTTGCAATAATAAACATAATGACAAATTTCAAAATATTATGAATTTCTGTCAACCAAACATGCGAATGTATTTTAAATTGTCAAGAATTTAATTCTAAAATTTAAAATTTTGAAATTTCAAATTCGCGAACCAAGCGCCACCCTAACTTGTTAAAAAAGTAAAGAAGCAAAGAATTTCAAAAAATTGTGAAGCGCGTTCCATTTTAAAATTTTCAAGCGCATTCTAGTTTCAAGTGCGCTTAATTTTGTCTGTTTTGTGTTTAATGAAGTGCGCCTAACGTTGTCTTATTGTGTATTTCATATTTAAGAATGAAGCGCACATGCGCCAAAGATCATTTTGGTAAATCATTCATGCGCCGTTCATTCGAGTAAAATAGCTTTATAAAGTGGTCATTTAAATTTTTTTATCTTATTTATATGCATGTGCATTGGTATAACCTGAGCTTGAAATACATTTGGAATAAAGGAGGTGATTTGTACATCATTTTTTTGTCATCTACTATTAAATTACACCTGATAATGCACACAGTACAACAATAAGATACAGAATTAGTGATGAATGGTAAAAATAAATGGTGTACAAATCACCAACTTGAAACAAAGGTCACACACTCACACGTACAAGGTCTCAAGGTATTTGACACTCGACATGTTCTATCTGGTACGCCAGTCTCGAAAGTCTAAACACTCTTTGTCCATGATTAGCTCCCCTTTGGTCTAAATTTGACAATATCGACTATACCCTTATAAATGTCCCTAAATCATTGGATCCTTAATGTAACATGTACCAAACTCAAAAGGTTAAAAAAATTACTATGTAAACAACAAGAGAGATTACCCGCGCGTTGCTGCGGACGTTAATTTTTCGCGCGTTGTTGCGCGACATTAATTTTTTTTTCGGGTTTATTTTTTCGGTCTCATGTTTAATAGTTTTTATTTTCTTATATTAAATGACAACCGCGCGTTACTGCGGGGCATTCTTTTTTTCTTATTGTATTTTGTGTGGGTTTATTTTTTCGGTCTCATAACATCGCGACACTGTAGATAGCATCTCTAATGATATATAGTATAATGCCCGATATAGGGTTTTTTTTTCAATAAAGGGAATTTTTTTTTGTAAATAGTTAAAAATGAGAGTACGTCCCGTAAATTTTTTTTTCTTATTTT
>BQNB010137404.1:0-12609 GCA_026074375.1 Tanacetum coccineum
ACTAAGAGATTTCCTACTGCTTTATTTCTTGAGTTCGTTACAGGTTGGACATTCGAAGGCCTGGTCAAACCAGAGAGTATTAGGGGGGGTTTCTTTTTAGCTTAATATCTTAATAGGAACGGATTTGTTTAGAAACAGGAACACTCATATGTTTCTTTTTGACTTGTTACAATTAGGATTCCTTATTCTAGAAGAGCATAAAAAAACATACCCCTTCCTATCTAGGTGTAAATGAGATCATACATTACCATTCTATCCTCCAAATAATTTACCTATTTTTTTCTTTCTTCTTCATCATCATCCCAAATTTTATCTAGTTCTTTCTTCTACATCCATAGACACACAAACCTTCTAACTGCCGCAACACCAATCGCCACCACCCGTGTCACCACTGCACCACTAAAACCCGCCATCACCTTCACCACCACGATCCCAACCTTTTTCACCACCATGACAATCCCTTAAACCTAACTGTCATTTTCAGTCCACCATTATCGCACAGTCGTGTACCTCTAGTTTTGTTGTTTTCATCCCCTCCAATATGCTTTATGTTGCACCCTCCCGACACTTGCTTTGTTTGTGTTCTAAAGTCTAATTAGGGTAATCTGTAATGGTGTATGTTCATCAAAATTGATAATGAGATAGTTTTGATGTAGATATATAAGTTGTAGAAATATGAAAGTTTCATGAAAAATTGTGATGGTAACAGAGGTTGAAGAAGATGGGTTTTATTATTATAAATATTCTAAGGGTAAAATCGTCATCACAATAATGAGGTGGTTATTCGGTATGTAAAAAGAAACATAATATTATCATATGCCTTTTAATGCAAACACCTCATATTAATACAAAAGGATTCTTTTTTCAAGCAGGAGAATAAAAGAAACATAGCCTTAGTCTAGGATATAGTTGTAAGCATGGCATGGCGAGATTTTCTTAAACACTATGTTACAAGATTTTCTGTAACACGCGGACAAAAACAGATACTACGTATATAGATAACCATAGTGAAATAGTTAAAACCAAAATGGGTGAAGTCGAGTGACTTGACAAAATTTGCAAAAGGAACCAAAGAGGTAGTTGGATCGAGTTGAATTCCTATATATAGCTTATTTTGATGCTTTCCTTGGTAAAGTAATCATAAATTTAAGCTTTTTGTTAAAAGCTTAGTCACAAACCTGATAATCTCTCTTTGTTTCACACATCATAAATGTTTTAATATCAATAAAACACTACTATTTGATATCTCAAAATTTATGATAATACTTTTCATCCTAATAACAAAAGGTTCCATTTTATCAAAAATACGTGTCTTAAATATTTATAGAATAAACCTCAAGTTTTTTTCTATCTAAATCCATGTTGTTGTTATTTGACAACCTTAGAGAATGCCAGGCTTTTGGTGTTTAGGAATAAAGAAGGAAACCGAAATCTGTTTAGGTTTTCTTTTAGGAGTAGCATGTAGAATGAATTAGGGGAGAGGGGTATTTATAAACCCTTAACCCTAGTTGTGATAGACTTAGGAATACAAGTCACAAGCTTATCACAATTACTCTTCCCACCTCCTTATCCAAACCGGCTTCATAAACCCTTAGGACATTCCAAACGAGTTCCTAGAAGCTTGAAGTATATTCCATTGCTCATAGCTCATTAAGACATAACAAGTTTATGTCTTAATTTGTTTAAGTCCTTGTGGTTTTGTCTTAATAATGTTTGTGAAGTGTTAAACATATTCTCCGTGTATTAACGTGTGTGCCCCCAATAAGCTCACATATTCGTAACGTATTCATGCTAGCCGACTACCATAACCCAACAGCTCCCATCGAAGTTTTTGGAAATGTACACCTAACACTTATTCTATAATTGGAAAAGTATAGCAAACCCAAACATAAAAAAATATAAAAATTATTTTTACATTAGAAATATTATGTGATAACGTGTTTACAAAAAATCATCTCTGCTATTTTCTTGGTTAGATAATTTATTGCTTTAAATCACCATTTGTTCAAATATCATTAAACATAGTTATGGATCCTGAGTCATGCACTATTTTGTAATTTTTAGTTTTTATTTTATATTCATTTAATACTCATTATCGCTTGCTCGTATATTGAATAATTCTGATATACCTAATATAATCAAGATTCTTCTTGCATTAAACTTGGGTAAATCGGTCATTCATTTATTGATTAATCTAGAAAGGGCAACAATGGTATCTTTCTGAACATATCAAGTGGATGAAACAAATCTTTGTTGACTACAAGTGTTGTGGAATGCTGCTTCACATAACTCTGAAAAATAGCCTTTATGACTACCTTATTTCAGGATAGCGTTGGGACTATAATCTCAGAGTGATTCAACACATACAGAACTTGTTTGTATCTCAAGTCTAAGGACAATTTTATAATCATTTTCGACATCTTACTCATGACATGGATCCAAAAGTAAATGTACGAAAGTTGGGGTATCTAATATGCATCCCTTGTGAATACATATGAGTTTGGCTGGTGGTACAATCAATATATTCAAAGAATACAGCCCAACATCACATTTGCCTTACATGAATAATATTCTCATATTAACATTGGACAATAGACCATATTTAAAAATGATAAATCCATTCATGGATTAAATCATGCAAATATAGTGAATAACAGTTATTATATGAATGATAACAAATCCCAAGTATTTTTATTCATCAGAAATTAAAAACTGTCTTACAATTCCAAATTATCCAAATACTAATTAAATACAGATTTACATGAGACTACTAGCTGGTATCAATCCTATATTCTTAGTTAATTCATAATATTTAGGACATGCCAAGGCCTTCGTAAAAGGGTCAGCTAGGTTGTCTTCTGTATCAACTTTTTCAATCTTCACATCACCCATCTCTATGGTCTCATAAAGACAGTAAACTTTTGCGCGAAAATGCCTATCACCTTTAGTGATTCCATGATCTTTCGTGATTGCTATGGCTCCAGTATTATCATAATACATACTTATGGGTTCTTTAATTGTGGGAACAATACCAAGCCCAGAAATGAATTTTCGAATCTATACAGCCTCCTTCAATGCATCAAAAGCAACGATATATTCAGCATCTGTAGATGAAGTAGCAAAGATACTTTGCTTTGTGCTTTTCCAGTCAACAGCACCTCCATTTAGAACGAAGACATATCCAGTTTGCGACCTTAAAGTGTCAGCATCCGTCAGATATCCAGCATCAGTGTAGCAAGAAACCCTGAGCTCTCGTTCCATATTTCCACCATAAACCAGAAACATATCCTTAGTATTCCGAAGATACTTAAGAATATTCTTAACAGTAGTCCAGTGAATTTCACCTGGGTTCTGTTGAAATCGGCTTGTCATGTTCTGAGCGAACGCAACATCAGGACGAGTACATCTCACAGCATACATAATAGATCCAACAGCCGAAGCATAAGGAATCTTTTGCATGCGCTGTATCTCAGCAGGTGTCGACGCACCTTGTGACTTACTCAATTTAAGCTTCTCTTGCATTGGGATCGTTCCACGTTTGGAATTTTCCATTGAATATCTTTTCAATATTTTCTCAATGTAAGCGCTTTGACATAAACCAATTAACCGCTTTGATCTATCTCGGTAGATCTTGATTCCAAGAATATATGCAGCATCACCTAAATCTTTCATAGCAAAACATTTTCCAAGATAGGATTTTACATCTTGTAACATTGGAATGTTGTTTCCCATGAGTAATATGTCATCGACATATAAGATTAGGATAGCGATATAACTCCCACTAGCTTTTAGGTATACACATGGCTCATCACGATTTTGAGTGAAACCGAATTTCTTGATTTCATCATCAAATCGTTTATTCCATTGCCTAGATGCTTGCTTAAGTCCATAAATGGAACGCTTGAGCTTGCATACATGGTTAGGATATTTTGGATCTACAAAACCTTCAGGTTGCTCCATATAGACTTCTTCGGAAAGATGTCCATTGAGGAAGGCGGTTTTGACATCCATTTGCCATATCTCATAGTCGTAGTACGCGGCTATAGCTATGAGAATCCTTATAGCTCTAATGTCTGCAACAGGAGAAAAGGTTTCTTCATAATCAACCCCGTAGGTTTGAGTGAAGCCCTTTGCTACAAGACGAGCTTTAAAGACGTATACTGCACCATCCATGTCAGTCTTTTTCTTGAAAAGCCACTTGCTACCAACGGTTCTAGCATTGGGAGGAAGCTCAACTAAGACCCATACATCATTGTCTTTCATGGATTGCATTTCCACATTCATCGCATCAAGCCATTTCTTGGATTCGGGATCCAGTAATGCAGCTCTATAGTTAGCGGGTTCACCGAGATCCCCTAACTCATGTTCCTCAGCATCGATGTATAAACACAATCGATCTGTGGGACGGCGTGTCCTTGTGGACCTTCGAATGGGATTGATATCACTTTGAGGTTCATCAATTTCTTGATCATCCTCTTCATGATTTAAGCTAGTGTCTACAGAAGGATTTGTATCTTCTTCTTGAATTATATTTCTAGATTACTACACTCAAACTTGCTTTTAGATTACTATAAGATCATTCTCAAAAGAACTCAACATTCCAAGCCAAAAAAACTTTGTCTCAGATGGGACTGTAAGATAGTAATATCACATTGTTTCCTTTCGGTATCACTAACGAAGATAAAAACCTTAAAAAAAGATCTAGGATCAAGTTTGCCAGGCTTGGTAAGTGTATCACGCTTAAGAAGTGCCTCACAACCTCAGACTTTTAAGTGAGACAGCTTAGGGGCTTGCCTATGCCATATTTCATATGGTGTCTTATCAACCTTCTTAGTTAAAACCATGTTGAGAATGCGTGCAACAGTCTCAAGAGCATAATCCCAAAAGGACTTAGGCATAGTAGTTTGACTCATTATAGATCGAACCATGTCTAGTAGTGTTCGATTTCTCCTCTCTGACACACCATTGTGTTGTGGCGTATAGGGAGGAATGCGATGGGCAATAATCCCATGCTCCTTTAGATGATCCAAAAACTCTTGACTTCATTTATTCAACCCTTCTCGATCAGAGAGCCCCTAGTGACTTAATGGTCTTCCCGGGTTGATTTTCTACTTCCTTTTGAAACACTTTGAAAGTTTCAAACACTTCATGTTTATGTTTTAGTAGGTAAACATAACCATACCGACTAAAGTCATCAGTAAAAGTAGCTAGCACATTGCCTTGACATAATTTTAAATGGGCCACATACATCAGTGTGTATTAGTCAAAGTAAATATTTAGCCCTTTCCACTTGATGTGAATAGGGTTTTCTTGCCATCTTTCCAGACATGTAAGAAACACATTTTCCTAGTAACTGAATGTCAGTAGAATTGAGAAGTCCTTCATGTTGCAACTTTTCAATGCGTTTCTAAAGTGTGTAAGGATGACCAGTGCCATAAATCAGAAGAGTTCCAAATTAATTTTGCTCTTTTATTGCTAACATGTATACATTGCAACTATGTTTTTCTTAGAACAAGACAATATCAAATTAAAAATACCATCCCTTGGGACAGCCACCGAAATAAATAGATTATTTTTAGAAATGAAAGACATTGTATTCATCAAAGCGGTTAAATTAAAACGTCATCATACAAATGCAAACTGAAATTAACACCTCGACGTAAATAAAAGGGAGCATAATGACAATTGTTCAAGACAATAACTAATCCACTAGGGAGCTCTAAATGATATGATCCAATAGCTTCAATGGCTACACGGTTTCCATTGCACACGTACAAACTTAAAGCTCCTGGTTTCAGCTTCTTACTTCTCGCAGACCCTGAGTAGTAATACAAATATGAATACCACATCCAGTGTCATAAATCCAATATTTATTAGGGAAAGATTAGAGTTCTAGGGTGAAATTACCTGAAGTGCTAGCTCCTGAGATAGCTTCGTCTTTTTCTTCAATCAAGTGTGATATACGGTGACAGTTCCTTCTCCAGTGCCCAACTTCACCACATTGGTGGCAAATGGCATCCTTTGCAGGATTCTCTTTCTTAGGTGGTGGAGGAGTCTTAGGTTTAGGAGAAAATGGCACATTGTTTGAAGCATAGCCCATCTTGCCATTTTTACCTTGACCCCCCTTTGCAGCTTTGGCGGTTTCTTATTCTTCTAGTTTTTATGAAACCCTTCCTGTCGTATTGCATGATGTGCAGATTAGCAATCTTTCTTTCTGCAGCGTCTCTTCATGCAGCTTAAGCATGGCATGTAGTTCATTAATGGTCTTCCCCATGTCGTTCATATTGTAATTCTACACGAAGCTGTCAAAATCCTTATTCAGAGAGACTAAAATAAGATCACTGCAAGGTTTTGACGCAAATGGTTTGACGAGTACTCCAGTTAGCAATGTAGCCTTTATCTTCTAGACATGTGAGCTAACTGCTTTGACCTTTATCCTCCTGCTTGCAATGTGTGATGAAATTCTCTCACAGTCTGTAGAAGTTATTCGTTCAACTTGTTTAGAAATAACATAAGCTTTTAGTTCCTGGAGAATGTCGATAAGCACTAAGATGAGCTAGATTTTGATGGATTTCTAGTCCTTATGGTCAATATAAAATTGAGCACTACAACTTCCTTTTGCCTTTGACCCATGCAGATTGTGAGGCTATGTATGTGCCGCAGGAGGAATTGCCTATCAAGGAAGAAAGAGCAACAGGTGCTTCAGGAATATGATGCTCAAGGTAATTTTCCTTGTCTTTAGTTGAAAGTACCAAACGTAATTGTCTGTACCAATCAATGAAGTTGGGTCCGGAGTTTTTGTTTCTCAAAAGTAACTCTCTGAATACCGAATTGTTTCGACTGATGTAGTCATTACATAAAAAAAGTTCAAACAATTAGTTTTTGTTAATTAATTCTTAATAGAAATTAAACTACCCAATTAATTTAACTAATTAAGACTAGATTCCAACTTGACCTCCCACTTATTACCAAAGGTCTGACCATGGCGTAAACAAGTGGGGCAAGAGGTAAGCAACGAGCGTTAATTGCATGTTTATGCAACTCTTAGATTTATGTTACTTGTCAAAACATTAGTAAACAAGTAATAATGTTAAGAGCATGTTTAGTATCCAATCTTATGACCTCAATCACAAGGTCTGACCAAGCCTACTCGGAATCTACAGTCGACCAAGCAAGAATTGCAAATGTCACTATGTCGGACCAGAGCACGAAATTCACCATGGGTTGGTAGGGCCCTAAGGTCTACAAAGCGGTTTCAACAAACCAATTGCACGTGTTCTTGGTTGGCTGGCATAGACTTAAAATTTTCATAGGGGTGATGCACATAAATGTGTTTAAAATCGTATACAAAGAAAAGGCTGTAAACAACTTTGTAAACACTTAATTTAAAAACCTTTAATAATGACATGTTAGTGATGCCAACGGTAACTCATGGAAACTCACAAAGAAGCGGAGAGAAACAGGTTCAGCGCTCGTAACATATTAAAAAAACATTTTTTTTTAGGGAATTAGTTTTAAAACAACCCGCCTTAAACTTCTCTTAAAGTTTGTTCTAGTGGATGAGTCGTACTTCCCATGAGTCCATAGTGTCTAGTTTTTATTCAAGAAAAAACAAGTTTCATAGTTTAACGTCTTATTAATTACCTTACAAAAACAATTTTCCACGAAACAAAAAGGAACACCACAAAAGGCCGGTCACATAGGGAATGTTTTTAGGCGTGTGGCATTAATAGACTACATTAACATCATCTTTTTGAGATATGACATATTTATTTAGGCGTGTAAACAAGTAGGCATTAAATAAACATGCATACATAGATTCATAATACTAAAGATGACATTAATCATACAAGTAAACATGTACAATCCGAGTTCTCTTGCGAGTCTTCCCCAAATGGAGAACCATAAGACCCTCACTAGGTTTTTCTGCTAAGTACCTAGATCTCCCATTCATCACATATTGTGATTGAGTGGGTCTTATAGCCGGAATAGACAACAATAAAAAAGGAAGCATACAAGCTAAATTAACAATTTTAATTTTCCTTTTTAACCTATATTAACTTTTAATAGAATTCAAGATCAATATCTACATATTTTATTCATTTATGGCAAGGATTCGAGTATCATTGTCATATTTTACTAGTAAAACATAAATAAAATATCAAACGCAGCAGATCATAGCATATGTTTCAATGATAGGCATGTAAACTAGGCGTATAATTAAAACATAAACGTGTAACCCATAAAGCTAAAACGAGTTGACTCGTGATGCCACTGTTGGGATTTAACATCTAGGTAACCAAGTAGCTACGAGTACGCAGCGGATGGATCTAGTAATAGCATATGGTTAACACATAATAAGAAGTAAATAGAAACGCGTACCTCTTAGCCAATGATCAAGAAAACGAATAAAGCGACTAAAGTAAATCGCCTCTACGGTTGCTCACACAGTCACGTCAACCGAATATGTTAAGTTGTCTAGACTTAACTTCACGAACTAACAACCTTTGTATCAACTCGATTACCAAACAACTTACTTGACTTGTAACCGAAATCCAAAACCATCGAATTAGGGTTTATAGGAAAACCCTAATATCACCGAAATCAAAAACCACTTGGACCGAAATCAACAACCCGAAAACCCTTTTTAGGGTTTAATCTTCGAACCAAAACCACAAACACCTCGTGTTTAATTCTTGAACGTTGAGCTAGAAGGAATCAAGAAGGAACGATTAAAGCTTTGAGCTTTTAATCGAATTCGGTGATGAATGAATAAACCGAAAACCAAAGATCCCTTTAAAAGGGTTTGTGAAATCGGTGGGAAAAAAGAAACAAAGAAAACCGAATATGGTTTTTGAGGGTTTTTAGATTTATGTGTATCGTGTCTCTTGAATCAGATATCATGGGTATATATATATATATATATATATATATATATATTATATAAAATATATATATACTACTATATATTATAAATTTATAAATATATATATATATATATAGCCAATGAATCCTATTCATAATAAACTAGGAAACTCATAATCATTATCTAAAAACAATAACCTCCTTGTTTCCTAATTGGACTCGAAAACCCATTCCTTTACCCCCTAGAATATCCGGCCACTATAGGGCACCCTTTGGGTCTGGGTTTCGTCCAATTTAGTCCCTCGGTTTTAATATTGTGAAGTATAAAACATATTCTTCGTGTATTAACGTGTGTGCCCCCAATAGGCTCACATATTCGTAATGTATAAGTGCTATCCGACTACCATAATCCAACAGATCCTTAATGTTGAAGATCCACAAGGTAACAACATGATGCCTGACATCAACTATGGTGATCTAATAAAGGTATGTTATGCATGTGTACGACCCCTTTCCTTCCCATATTATAGCTGCAAAGAGGATGGATGTTCTGTATTCACTGATCTCCACAACTATTGTGCCCACTTACCCTGAACATTACAACATCAACTTCACCCAGATCACACCCTTCACTTAGTAGATACATGGGAAGATAAGGACTACTATAGATGCAATGGCTGTTTCAGTAAAGGCAACACGTTCGCATACAAATGCAAAACTTTACTTTTGTGTAAACTGTGCATTTTTACCCAACACCATCAAACATATATCCCACGAGCATCCTCTTATCCAACTTATTGATCCTAAAAGTGTGTGCAAAGCATGTGCAAAATGGTCGTCTACTATAAGCTATGCTTGCAAGGCTTGTGACTTTTGCTTAAGCATGGAGTGCGCAATGAGATCCCCTCTTTCCTTTGGTCACAGGTATTGCAAAGGGCATGAAATCTTGTTGACGTATCCCCCGGTCGAGAATCATCCCGAAGATTTCTATTGTGATATCTGTGAGGAGGAAATGGATCCCAATTTCCCACTTTATCATTGTCACACTCACAAATCCAGAAGTTCTTTCCACCGTAGTTGCATTATTCGAAATGAGTACTACGCAAACATATATTATGCAGGCACTAGAACTCGGTCGTATCACAAACATCCATTAACATATGTCCGAAGAAAGAAAACACCAAAGTATGTGTGTTCTGTTTGTAATCAAGATATTAATGGTTATTTGGTTCTTGAATGTCGGGCAAGAATATGTAATTTCAATATTTGCTTCAGTTGTCATCTGAAGAAGAAATGATGATATTAGAGGAAGTAAGGAAGATATCCAGCTGTGTGATTGTTTCAAAAAAAAAAAAATTCTCTACTTGTTATCTTACAAATTTTAAATATCAGCTTGTGACTTCAATATGTATGTCTTGTTCAGTTGTGTATTTTCCTAATGAGTCATATAAATTTGGTTCACTTATTCTACTACTAATTAAACTTATTTCCGTACATCTAGCTACTAGATTTCCATTGTTGATATTATGTATTTAATTTTTTTCAAGTGCGCGCATTGATGTTTTCAGAGGTTGCTTCAATGTAATGCTAGTAGACTAAATTTCGACTTTAATGAGGCAGATCATGGTGTTTGATTATTCGCCTCTAAGAACATGGTTTAGTATACCTATAAGATCAGAACGGAACTTGAACATTTTTATTGGAAAGACCATTTTATAATGTATTCATTTTAAGGGGGGCAATATACATTTTTCCTTAACATTTGGTGTAAAAAATAACAATTACTCTTAGTAAAAGGGTAAATTTTGTACATAATGACAACAAATTTGGGGGGCCACAACCAGTGGCGGTACCAAAGGGGGGGCAGCGTGGGCAGCTGCCCCCACAAACTTGTTAAATTCTTTTGAAAAAAATAATTTTTTAAGAGTGTTTTTGTAATATTTTATACTTGCCCCCATATCCCAAATTAAAAAAACAAAGCGACAGTATAGACAAGAAAATGCGGTAACAGTTTGCCCCCTCAAAATTTTTTTCCTGGTACCGCCCCTGCCCACAACCCCCTCAGCCCTTACAAACTTCCGTCCATGTATAAGATGTGGTGTCGTTGAATAATAATATGGGGCTTGCTAGTTTTGCATTATATTTCACGAACACATTTTATTCTCTTGTTCTCTCATTTTAAAGATGTTGAAACAATGACAAATAATTACATGAAAATTAGGCTTCCTATTGTATATAATAATATTTTATTACACGAGAGGGGCTCCCCTTCAGAAATCACTTGCTTTTCATGTTGCTACTTATATAACTCTGTGCACGAACAAAGTTTGTATCCTATAACATGGCCTCGAGTGTGTGGAGCAAAGTCTTTAACGGGTGGAAGTTAGGTCATGGTAATTGCGGCTACTTTGTTTGATTAGTGTTTAGAGTTTTTAAAGACAGGGAGTGTTCATGTTCATTTGTTGCTACTGGTGATGTTTACTGCTGGTGGTGTTATCTAGTACATTACTTTATTGTGTTTGTCTTTTGTGATTGGTGAGATGGAGATGTATAACATACACTAAAAAAAGGGCATTTAGTGACATAACTTTTAATGACACAAAAAAAGTGTAAGTAAAAGTACATGTTTACTTACATTTTTAAACATTGTATGTGTCAGAAATCGTGTCAACCTATCCTGACACTTATAAGTGTCATTAAACATTGTCACTGTATACTTTTACCGCCTGGACTTTTAATGACACTTTGTAAAAGTGAAGGTGAAAAAGAAAGTCTTTTAGTGACACTTTTTCTGAGTTTTCCTGACACTTTTTGTATGTCATTGAAAGGCTTTTTTCTTGTAGTGATAGGTTGAATGGTCCTTCCCTGTTAACTCGTTGGGTGCTCCATTCTTTTTGTTTATTTTGGTTGTGAGGTTTAATTAAGGTTTGTTTGGTTTGGCTTTCTTTGTTTTGTTGTTATATATGCCTTTTTAATTGTTTTCTATTTTTTAAATATTTGCGCATAAAATTACATATTATCTAATTTTAACAATACAACAGGTTAAAATTGTAAATTTTGTATCTTGGCATGCTAAAGAACTCTTGTGCATATACGAGATTGTTAAATAAGATTTTTTTTATAACATTATGCAAGTAAAGTCTTTTGTACTTATATAGTTACAATACACATGCACACGCAAGTTTTTACATAAAATTTTTATTATGTATTCACATTTATTAATATTTTGTATAGGTACGACTTTGTTTAATTTGCATGGTGTTGAGTTTGGTGTTGATCCTAAAAGTGCGTGCAACGCATGTGACAAATGGTCCGATGCTATAAGCTATGCTTGCAAGGCTTGTGACTTTCTCTTGTGCATGCAGTGTGCAATGGGGTCCCCTCTTTCCTTTGGTCACGGGTATTGCAAAGGGCATGAAATCCCATTGACATATCCCCCTGTCGAAGATCATCCGGAAGATTTCTATTGTGATATTTGTGAGGAGGAAATGGACCCCAACTTCCCTCTCTATCATTGTCACAATCACAAAAACAGAAGTTCTTTTCACCTTGATTGCATTAGTCGAAGAGATTACTACGCAAACGTATGGTATGCAGGCACTAGAACTCGGTCGTATCATAAACATCGTCTAACATTTGTTCGAAGAAAGAAAACACCAAAGTATGTGTGTTCTGTTTGTAATTGTTGATTGTGGCCTATGCACTTATTCCTTGCATGCCAATTCGCCTCTAAGAAGGTATTGG
>BQNB010137405.1:0-17856 GCA_026074375.1 Tanacetum coccineum
GAAACTGAAAATTACAAATATACAAAACCGAAAACTGAACCAAAAATGGTCGGTTCGGTTTCGGTCGGTTTGGTTCGGCTTGGTTTGTCGGTTCGGTTCGGTTTTCGGTTGGTTTTGCTCAGCCCTACACCATTCTGCTGAGGAGTCCTAGCCACACTGAATTCCCTCTTAATCCCTTTGATTTCACAAAATTGGTTCATTATACTATTCTTAAACTCAGTTCCATTGTCACTCCTGATAACTTTTACTTTATGATCTAGTTGATTTTCTATTTCTGTTATGAAGGTCTTTAGAATCCCACTAGTCTCATCCTTAGTGGCCAAAAAGAATACCCAAGAAAATCTACAAAAGTCATCAGTGACAACTAGGCAGTAAGACTTTTTCATATAACTCAACAACTGAGGCAGAGTATGTTGCTGCTGCTAACTCCTGTGGACAGGTGTTATAGATCTAAAATCAGATGATTGACTATGGATTCAATTTCATGAACACTAAAATTTACATTAATAATGAAAGTACAATATGTATTGTGAAGAATTTCATTGTTTCACTCTAAAACCAAGCACATAGAGATAAGGCACCATTTCATTAGAGATTCTTAAAAGAAGAAGTTGATACAAGTGATCAAGATTCACACAGACCAAAATGTTGCAGACCTTCTCACAAAAGCTTTTGATGCTAGTAGGTTTAACTTTCAAATTGCTAGCATTGGTTTACTCAATCTCTGAGGCTTAACAGTTCTTAAATTTTATTCATGGGTTATGCCTAAATATAGATCCTCATGAATTCTCACATGTCTATCTAGTCTTTTCTAGTGTGCTTGTGATGAATAGAGGCATGTTCTTGTATAATTATTGAAGACAGAGTTAAAACTGCTAAGGTAAATGTTAATACTGCTAAGTATAATTAGTACTGCTAGTTATATTTTAGACTGGTAGTTAAAACTGTTAGACATACTTAAAACTGCTAAACAAGAAAATACTTTGGATTGTGTATTTTTGGTTTTGGACTAACATTTATAGGCTAAGCATATTCAGTATCTGGTATTGAATTGAAGGGAGGCTTAAAGTTGTCAATATGCAGTCAAGAATTGATGAAAGGACATGTAACGTCATACACAAGTGTGTAATGTGTCAAACCCCTAGGCAAATCAAAAGAGGTCAGGACACCAAGATATCTCAGACTAGTGATCCCCCTAAAAAAGGTTGGTGATGAGGCTATCCATAAGGAGCTGGGTGACAGAATGGAAAGTGTTGCCACTACTGCTTCTAGCTTAGAAGCAGGGCAGGACAATGGTAACATAAATTAAGACCCAATCCATGGCAATACTTAATGAGCCAAGTTCTTAGGAAATTGGTTCAGGTAGTGGTCCCAGGTGCCAAGATACTATATTGGGGGATGTAGGTGCTCAAACTAGGTTTGAGACTACATCTAGATAGTCCAATGATACACCTCTCTCAAGAGGTTACACACAAGCTATGTTGGAGGCTGATAGATTACTGGCTGAGAGTCTCTAAACAAGAGAAAGAAAGGCGTTGACAAATGAAGAAAAAGGAAAATTATTTATGGAATTCATGGAGAAGAGAAGAAAACATTTTGCTGCACTAAGAGCACAAGAAAAGAGAAACAGACCTCCTACCAATTCACAAAAGAGAAGTAAAATGTCTACCTATCTTAAGCACATGGGTGGATACAAATACAATCAGCTAAAGGAAAAAAGCTATGAAGAAATTCAAAAGCTGTTTGACAAGGAGATGAAAAGGGTAAATACCTTTGTGGCTATGGGTTCAGAGGCATAAGAAAGCAATGAAAAGAAGGTAGAAGGTAGTGAGGATAAAGCTAAAGGCAGCATAAAGAAGATACTTGGTAAGAAAAGAGATGGGAAAGAGCAACAACAAGAATCTTCAAAGAGACAAAGAATGGAGGATGATAAATAAACTGATGAGCATGAAGAAGTTGAAGCAGATGGTGCAGCTGAACTGAAAAAGCATTTGGTGATTGTAAAAGATGATGATATAGCAATTGATGCTATACCACTTGCTACTAAACCACCATTGATTGTTGAATACGAGCTTCTTAAAGAAGGAATAATGGTACATTATGAATTGATAAGAGCAGATGGAAGTTCCAAGAGATATTCTTCAATGATTAGGCTGCTTTAGGGTATTGACAGAGAAGATTTGCAGACTCTTTGAAAGTTAGTCAAAACAAGGCATGGTGATTCAAGGCCTGAAGATGAACATATAAAAGAGTGTTGTGAGGTGATTTAAAAGTCATGTTTGAACCAGACATAAAGAGTGATGTATGGAGAAATCTGCAAGGATACAAAGTGACTATTTGGAAATTGTTTGATTCATGTGGAGTGCACTTTGTAACGTTTGGAAATGTCCACATCTTTATGTTAGTTGAAAAGAGATATCACCTCACACCAATAACAATCACAAATATGCTTAACAAGAAACTTCAAACTGATTATTTGAATGAGATGTGCTATCAACTGCTCAAGCTTATGGTAAATGCTCAAGCTTATGGAAAAGCAGCAACAGGGTAAATAAAAGGTTTGAATGCATCCTTCCTGATTATGATGAAGACTTTTGATGAAGAAAACTTGAAGATTCAGATCATGAACATCAAGTTTAGGGGAGGATTGTTGAGACTTAAAAGACTTCAAGGATTCTTTAAGGTTCTACTGCTTCATGTTTACATAATGGAAATTATACTAAGTAGTTAGTACTAGTAGTATAATGTTACCACTCCTAGTTACTACTGTTAGTATAATATTAGTACTGTTAATATGGAGTTACTACTGTCAGTAGAAGTTAAGACTGCTCAGAGTTGAAGACTGGAAATATGCTAAGTTGTTAGTGCTGCTAGTACAAAAAGTTACACTGTTAATGTATCATAGTACAGTTAGTGGTAACAAGTGCTGCGTAGAGTAAAGTTACAACTGTTAGAGTAAAGTTAGTACTGCTGGTACTTACTACTGCTTATGCTCAGTTTGTGCTGTTAGTTATAAAGATACAACTGATTGAAGACTTACTGCTGTCAAGAGGAAAAATACGGAGTAAAGAGATAAATTTTGTGTAGAGAACAAGAATACTTACGAAGATAAGTATTAAGTTATATTTGTAAAAGATAATGTATAAACATATTTGGTTAGGAAGATTTGTGTGTAATTATAGAAAAGATAGATAAGTTAGGAAGGTATTGTAAACCTTGTAGGACTCCTTGGTGTATAAAAGGAGGTCCTAGGGTATAGAATGAGATATCAGTTTTCAATATCTCAATAGCAGTTTTCCATAGAATCTCGTATAGCTTCAAGGTTGTAAACCCTATCAATAAGCAAGAGTGAACGTATTACTATATTTAAGCGTGTTGTGTTTTATAGTCTTTAAGTCAAATCATAATTCACATGTTTCATGAATATCCTTCTTAGTGTAAATAAGAAACTAGATTTCCACATAGTGTTCTATCATTCAAATCAAGTTTCATTCTTATATATTTTGATTTATCCAAGTGTATAAAAACCTTACAATCTAAGGAGTTTAAAGATCTAATTATTGGGAACAACAGTTTCCACACAAGCTGTGCCATTCTCCTCAGGCTAAAATCCCCCATACATTAGAACAACGAACATGCATAGTTAACCAGTATAGTAGACTAATAAAATACTGATAGAAAATATATATTAATGTTCTACTCTTATTCGACATCCTTATCTTACTCCGCGAACTCTATTCTTTACTGGGTACATTGCTGTTAACGTGTTGATTTCAGGTTTGTCGGCTAAATAATAAATGTAAAACTTGATAATCAATATAAGTGACCCTTACAAACGACAGCACATCACAGCTCTTCTCGCTCCCCAAGTAAATTCAGCTCCACGTCAAGAGTTTCAATAAACTTTGACGATAAGGATACGACCCTGCGTTAGTTGTGTGACCTCATGGTCTATGATCTCTATAGGCTCCTTGATAAAGGGTAGCTTGTTGTCGAGTTGAATTTTGTTTAGCGGAATGATAGGGTGTTCATCAGATAACCATTTCTTTCAATGCAAGGGCCTAATCTCCGAACTTTAGATTATGTGTCAAAACATGTTCGTGGGTTCAATAAAGAAGTTAAACAAGGTAGCAATCGGATATTGAATAAATAAGAGTTAATGCAAAATGTCAGCAATGTGCATGTAAGTATGGAGTAGTGGTTATAAAAATCCTTGATGAAAAGATTAAATATTTGTTTTGATGAGAAAATAAGTGAAAACAAAGAATTAATAAGTCGTACCGATGATTAGAGAAGTATACATCAAGTGACAATATGTATCAAGATCGAAAATGAATTTGTGTTGATAATCAATACGAGCGGAGGAATCAAATAAACTATAAATCTTCAACGGAAGAAAAATTGCTATACAAAGTGGTTATAATGAGTTTGATATTTCAATATTTAGAATTTCAGATAAGAGAGATTAAATATCTCATGAACAAGGAAGCGAACAATCATAAATCAATACAACGAAGAATGAGTAGATCTTAAAGGAAGAATAGTCATAGCATCGCGAGAGGAATGAATGAAGGTATATGAAGAAACAATAAAAGATATCGTGAGCATGTAAAATATAAATATTTCAACGGCTTAAGAGAGCATGTAAAAGAATATATGTACAAATGTAGCAAGGATCAAAAGAATAAATATCAGGAATGATCCGTTTAAACAAATTACAAATCAAGAAAGTAAGAATTTCATTTGTACAAATAATAAGGTAAATAAAGGATCAATTGATTATAATAGTAATAGATAGAAGTAGGTGTCAAAAATATCAAATGATTTACAAAGAATAACAAACATAATAACGTAATAGAAAGAAATGAGCGTGAAGAATTATGAAAGACTGTAGAGAGTCATTCATGAAATTAACCGATGCAAACGAGAGAATTGTTATCAATAGTTGAAAGGGGCACATATCAAAGAGGTAACATGTCAAGGATGTTAAACGAGATAGATGAAATATTGGTATGAACAATTAATCATTAAAGAGAGTTAATACCAAATGGTTAAAACCCGCACATATTAAGGGAATGGTTCATTAAGGATGTTAAAATGGGGTATGAGGACTTAGTTGTACAAACAATTAATTATTAAAGGGAGTGGATATATCCGTACCACAAAGCAAATGATACTTCTGATAGTTATCAAAGAAATGATTTAAATAAAAAGGTCATCGATTCTCTTCGTAGCGGAGCAGCTGATGTGTTGTTTCCCAAATGATAATATCCTGTCGAAAGACGTTACCTTCATTAGTTGGTTGTCTAGGGAGGTCTTTATGCGTTATTCGCTCTCGACATCTCGGATTGTGTGTCCGCTTTAGGAAAAAAGCATGTCAGCCCATACGTTGGGACTAACGAGTCCGCTTGCTAGATGTCGAACTTTGGCAGTTTTTCTACTTGGTGGGCATAGTTTTCTCCAAAATCACAAGGAGAAAAAGAATAAGACATTAAATGAGGCTGATCCAAAAATAGGGCTCCAAGCGACACGTTAACAGATGACAAGTAAAGATCGTATTCCAATTAGATGGCATGCTTCTATGCAGTAGGTACGTGACGACGTATGTGTTACAGAATTACGAAGCGAGCATCCAAACTCATAGTCGATTAGTAAAATAACCAATGGAATTGAGAAAGTATGTCGAATTTCAATATCATTGAAAATGGTGTTATGGAAAAATCATGAGAAGTTTTAGAGACCATTGTATCGCTAACAATATCTTGAGAAGGTTTTATAGATCGTCGTATCACTCATAAAGTCTTGAAAATAAATGATACAATGGTGTCACGCACAATGTCTTAGAGAAGAGTTTTAGTATTTATATAAACAACATTTATATAAAAATAAAGAGACACTCTAGAATATATATATATATATAAGTAGTGATACTCTTAATGATAGGCGTAAGAGATCGAAAAAAAAGTCAAGTATTATATGATCATCATCCAAGTAATACTCATATTAATGCTCGAGGGAGTAAATATAAAGTATCATTAATAAACGCGCGCACGGATATCGGATAAAACAAGGAGAGACTCTAAATTTAAAAAAATAATCATAGTCTAGGTTTTAAAAACGACCCAGTTCTCTATGGCCAGAGCTCTGATACCAATCTGTCACACTCCCAAAATTGGACTGCAGCGGAAAGGTAACATTGGGGTGCGACGTCATGAAACAAGAAAAGTAACGTACAGAAACACCTTAAAATGAGACGTTTAAAATACATAACAAAATGTTTCATAATCCGATACATTAAAAACACCGAGAGTTTGCAAACAGGTACCAAACAGATTTCCAAATAGACAAAAGTGTTCAGAACATGACAAATTATAGATAACATTTTCATCGACTTTTAACAATAGAAATTCTTTACAACACAGTATTTTCAAAAGAAATTTTATTAATGTATAAAATGAAAAGTCTCCAAAATACATATCCGTGCGGATTCCCTTCGAGCAAAATACCTGAAAACCTGAGATAAAATATGCTAAAAAGTCAACAAAATTGTTGAGTAAATTCATATGTTTTAATCATAAAACTATGATTAAGTAAATCGAGTATGTTACTGAACAAACATTATAGTGGACCACGAAGTAGGATGTCTGCCAAACAAAAGTAGGATGTCTACCAAACAACCTAAAAAGTTCCTCAAAATGTTAAATGCATCATGGTCTACTATAAACCAAAAATTCAAGGCGGGGATTATCAGTCCCGATAGATCTACCCATAACACTTGTGCTTACTACATTAGTAATTAACGGCTTATGATAGAAAAGGGGACTTAAGTGGCTGTGTGGTAACTTAGGCAATAATATTCAGGCATTAATCTGGATAGCATACAATTTTAAAAGCACTTGTGTCCAAGTAAAACAATCATGTAATCTCACCCCGTAGAGTTTGTAAAACAAGTAAATAGAAAAGGGGCTATGAACTTACTTTTTTAAAAACGGCAAAATAAACAATGTAGTAGCTGAAGTAAATCAAACCCCCTAAGTGCGACCTAAAATAAATGGAAACTTATGCTAACACTTTTAAAACTCATGCCTAGATACAAATTAAGCAAAGACACTAACTAAATCTGAATTAAGCTAATTATGCAACTAAAACTAGACAGATTATGTCCCTATGAAAACTTAACTCAAGAAAACTGAATTAACCCTATTATGACTTATGATACTAGCTTAAACAAACCTAAATAAGAGTTTTAAAACAAACTTTAAAGACCAAAAGGCCACAAGCAGTACTAACTTGTAGTTAGTACTGCTGTGCCAAACACCCCTTTAACTAGACTCAAAACCATTTAAACTTATGAAAATGTAATCCAAAGCTCAAATCTAAATAACCAGATAATAAACAACTTATAACAGACCTAAAAAGCTAAAAACACTAATCCAATAAGCTGAAATCAATAAGCTACTAGCTACACTAATATTTTTGGTTTTTTATTGATTTTAAGGACAATTTAAGCTAAATTAAGATCTAAGCTATATTAACTAAAAACATATTATCAAATAAGTCTAATAAGCATAATAACACATTAATAAGCACAAATAAGCAAACAATTAAGCAAAATAAGCTAAACTATACTAAGAAATTTAAGACAGGAAAGCTTAAATGAAAACTTACTTTAACCTTAGCTAAACAAAGGTATCAAAGGCTCAATTGAGCTGTCTACAAGCTCTAGCTTATCAATGATAAGCTAGTAAAGGTCCATATGAGCTCTTCCATTTTAAGCTCATCTTCCAAAATTCCAAAATCCATTAAGCAAAGGTATTACAGCTGATTTTAAGGTTATAGTAGATTAGGTACTTATTAAAACTCAAATCCAAGCTTATAGACTTGGATGAGCTAGAATGAGCTTATTATGAGCTTATGAAACAGTAGCATACACATTTGATAGCATTAAGAGCTTATAAGTGAAAAACAGATTATAAAAACTAAATGATGATTTTATTAATACTTAAAACGGATTACAATGCTTTGGAAATTGAAAGTTACAAAAGTTTAAAGAGAAAAATTACATTTAAAACTGAAAATTACATAAGCTATTGAAAACTAAAAGTTTTTAGGAAAAAGGAAGATGATCATGTGAGAGTGAAGGAGTCCTTTTATAGCTGCCAGGAGAAGCTTCTAGGTGTCAAGGTTTGTTACACGATCCCATCAATCCTGGCTCTTCATTCCTTCAATCATTTGATGCTCAATATCTACCATTGGATTAGATTTTGATCACACGTGTTGATCCCACGCCTTGATCGGTTCTTTAGAATATAAAGAGTTTGTTACCTTGGAAGAATCCAAAATAACAAAGATTGAGACTTTGTGAATATACCAAAGTGTATGCGGAAACTACACTTTGATACTCTAGAGAAGTGTATGAATGAAACAGTAACGATCACTCACAAACAATAAACAATAAAATCACTGCTTCAATATTATAAATAATACGAGTACTCTCTAAGTACTGGGGTTACACAACCTTGAAGCAATTTCAAATTCTCTCTAAGTGTATCTCTTAAAGTTCTAACTATCACTACTCTAGGGATCTCCTTTTATAGAAATACAAGGAACCCTTTACACATATATCTGCCTATCTATTAGGAACAGTTACAATTCAAAACTAAACATCCCGAAATGCTCTCCATGCATTCTTATCTTCATCAGCTTGACATCCTTAGAAGTACAAACTTCTTCAACTAGCAGTATTAAGTTTCCTTGGCAGTATTAATTTTGTGCTGGCAGTACTAACTCCTTTAGTACTGTTGGCAGTATTAAGTCCAAAGAAGATTTATTCCTAACATCAATATCTATTTCTATCGATCAACTATATAAATATCGACTATCCTGATTAATTTATTATTATTTATATCATTCTCTATTATTTACCATGTGCCATGACTCTGCATACCTTTATAAATTTTCAACGAATTGTGTACTTGTGTTGCCAGAATCATGCCGCCTAGGAGATTTAAGAAGAAATCTGTTAGGAAGATAGTGGAAAAGCGTGTGGCCAAAGCCATTGAAAAATACGAAAAGACTAGAGTTGACTTAAACAATGCTGGTGGATCCGGATCAACAAATACTGGAGGAACTGTTGTACCAGAGATGCATGGATGTTCGTATAAGACATTTATGAATGGCAAGCCTCACTCTTTCAAGGGGACTGAAGGTGTAGTCGGACTGAAACGTTGGTTCAAAAAGATGGAGCAAGTGTTTGAAATTTGCAAATGTGCTGAAGATGACAAAGTTAAGTTTGCTATGTGCACGTTCGAGGGTCGTGCTCTAACCTAGTGGAACAGAAATGTACAGACTTTGGGACTTGCTAATGCTAATCAGATCCCCTGGAGCAACGTGAAAGCTATGATGACCACTGAATACTGCCCAGCAACTGAAATCCAAAGGATGGAACAAGAACTTTGGACTCTGACTCTGAAAGGAGATGATATCGAAGCTTACAGTAATCGTTTCCAAACAAGTTCTGATGTGTCCTGTATAGGCGTCCACTAAAGGACGAAATTAAAAAGTACATCGTGGGTTATCTTTGAAAGAATCAAAGGAACATCACTTCTATCAAAGCCTGCGACTTTGCATGAGGCAATCATCAGCCCGTGAACCTGGTCGAAAATCATTTTTTATTGTTAATTGTTTTTATCAGGGTAGGGCTTCAAAATGGGAAAGCATAAAAGGAAATGGGAAGACAACCAGAGAAACAACAACAACAATAACCATAACTACAACAATAACCACCACAACAAAAACAACAACAAAAACCGCAACCGAAACAACAATCATCACCAGCAACAAAACAGGAGACCAGAAAGAGAATCTGTCAGCATATGCTGCCGCCCCAGCTGAGAAAAGATAGATGCTTGAAATTAACCAAAATGCAACCGTGCAAACTTACACCATCAGGAACCCGAGGTCCTAAAAGTGCCAGAGATGTCAAAGAATAGGTCACATGGAGAAGGATTGTAGAGTTAGGCTTCAGGGTGCAGGTAATGACTTCCTGCAGAATGTGACATGTTTCGGGTGTGGTGAGAAAGGACATTTCAAGGACAGTGTCCCGAAAGCGGAACCAGTAAATGATGGAGCTCGAGTGGGAGATCTTACTTGGTGATTGCAAATCCATAGCAAAACCGAATGTGGTCACGGTATGTTCTCTTAATGATCACTACGCTTGTATCCTTTGATTCGGGTGCAGAGAAAGAAGTTTTGTATCTTATGCGTTTACACATTTTATTGATATTGCCCCAACCACTTTAAATACTAGTTATGAAATCGAATTAGCAGACGGAAAAGTTGTTAGCACCAATACCATTTTACGTAGTTGCACCTTAGTCTTGTTAAATCATGTGTTCAAAATAGACTTGTTGCCAACCCGACTAGGAAGTTTTGATATTATCATTGGAATGGATTGGTTAGCATACCACCGAGCTCTCATAAATTGTTATGAGAAGATTGTCCATATTCCTCTTCCGAATGGCGAAATTCTTAAAGTTCAAGGCGAGAGGCCGGAAAAGGATCTTGGATCACTTGCGTATATCAAGGCTGATGAGAAAAAGCTTGATGACATCCGTGTTGTCCATGGTTTCCCTGAGGTATTTCCAGATGATCTGTTAGGTTTACCTCATGAGCGAGAGGTAGAGTTTCGCATCGATCTGATTCCAGGCGCATCGCCAGTTGTTAGATCTCCATACCGGTTAGCCCCTTCAGAAATGTTAGAATTATCGAACTAGCTTAAAGAACTTCAAGAGAAGGGTTTTATTCGACCAAGTCACTCACCATGGGACACCCGGTGTCTCTTTGCAAGAAGAAAGACGTTTAAATGAGAAATGTGGTAATTGACTACAGGGAACAAACAAGTGACTATAAAGAACCGTTAACCCTCTCCCCAGAAGTGATGACTTGTATGAACCAATACAAGGTTCGTGTTGCTTTCTCAAGATTGATCTTCGTTTGGGATATCATCAGTTGAGAGTCCAGAGGAAATATACCGAAAGAACGCATATAGAACTCGAATACGAGGCACTTTGAGTTCACAGTCAACCATTTTCGGGCTGACTACACGCGCCAACAATATTTATGGACTTAATGAACCACATCTGTAAGCCGTATTTGGACAAATTCGTAATTCTGTTCATTGACGACATCTTAATCTACTCAAAGTCAGAAGAAGAGCATGAAGTCCACCTGAAAACGATTTTAGACTTACTCAAGAAGGAGAAGTTGTACGCCAAATTTTCAAAGTGCGAATTTTGGTTACAAGAAGTCCAGTTCCTAGGACATGTGGTCAACCGGGATGGTATCCATGTGGATCCTAGCAAAGTTAAGTCGGTCAAGAACTGGAAGACCCCTGAGTCACCAACATAAATCCGTTCATTTCTATGATTGTGCGAAACAACCGAAGGTTTATCGAGAATTTCTCCAAGATCGCCAAGCCCCTCACCTTGTTGACTCAAAAGAATAAGGCTTATGTGTGGGGCGATAAGCAAGATGAAGCTTTCCAAAATTTGAAGGAGAAACTATGCAATTCTCTTGTGTTAGCACTCCCCGATGGACCCGGCGACTTTGTGGTCTATTGTGATGCATCAAAACAAGGTTTGGGAGCGTGCTGATGCAGCGGGGCAAAGTGATAGCATATGCGTCAAGACAGTTGAAGAAGCATGAGAAAAATTATACCACCCATGACCTAGAATTGGGTGCGGTGGTGTTCGCTCTTAAAATCTAGAGACATTATCTTTATGGGACGAAAAGTGTTATATACACTGACCACAAGAGTCTCCAGTACATATTTGACCAGAAAGATTTAAATATGCGCCAAAGGCGGTGGATCCAGCTACTTAGTGACTACGAGTGTGAGATCAAATACTACCGTGCAAGGGAACGTGCGTTATATCCTGATCAGAAAATAAAGACTCAGCCAAGACGAGTTACGGCTATGAGTATTACTAATTCATTCTGGACTTAATACCAAATTTAAGAAGCGCAGAGCGAAGCTTCTAAAGGATTCTCAAAGCCCTAACTGAATGGCTAAGAGGAAATAGAAAGACACTTGAGCAACGAGATATGGTGGAAATTTACTTCTTTGAACGTATCTAGATTCCATCATTGGGGGGGGGGGGGGGGGGGGGGGGGGGGGGGGGGGGGGGGGGGGGGGGGGGGGGGGGGGGGTGGGGGGGGGGGGGGGGGGGGGGGGGGGAAGGAAATTGATCATGGATGAAGCTCATACTCTAGATAATTCAGTTACATCCGGTGCCGGATAAGATGTATTATGATTTGAGGGACTTGTATTGGTGGCCTGGTATGAAGAGAGACATTGCTGATTATGTTAGCAAATGTCTTACGTGCTCTAAGGTAAAAGCCGAACATCAAAAACCTTCAGGATTACTTCAGCAACCAGAAATTCCTGAGTGGAAATGGGAAAAGATAACAATGGGAACTTTTCTCACAAAGTTGCCTAACAGAGTCAGTGGCATGAATACGATATGGGTCTTGTGGATAGATTGACCAGTCGCTCACTTCTTACCTATTCGTGAAGACACAAACGGAGATATTAGCAAAATTTTATACCCAAAATGAGATTGTAGCGAGATCATGTGTGCCGTTCAAATCATTTCAGACCGTGATGTGCCAATTCACATCACACTTATGGCAAGCTTTTAATCAAAAAGGTTGGGTACCGAGACTAGACATGAGTTACACTTACCACCCTTAGACGGGAGGTCAGAGTGAGCGTACTATTCAGATGCTGGAGGATATGCTTCGAGCTTGTGTTATGGATTTTGGTGGTAGTTGGGATACTCATCTTCCATTGATTGCGTTTTACTATAATAACAGTTACTACACAAGCATTAAGTGCGCACCATTCGAGGCTCTGTACGGGTGGAAATGTAGATCCCCCGTAATATGGACTGAAGTTGGAGAAAGTCACTCTTATTGGACCAGAATTGATGCAAGAAACGACTAAAAAGATTGTTCAAATTAAGGAAAGATTGAAGACGGCTAGGAGTCGCCAGAAAAGCTATGCTGATAAGAGCGTAAACCTCTTGAATTCCAAGTCGGAGACCGAGTGTTACTTAAGTATCTCCATGGAAGGGAGTGTACGATTTGGTAAGAAAAAAAGCTAGCACCACGAAATGATTTTGACTATTTGAAATCTGTGAGCGTGTTAGACCGTGGCTTATCGGCTAAAGTTACCCCAGGAGCTAAGTGTGTCCATGACACGTTTCATGTGTCGAACCTAAGAAATGCTTGGCTTAGCAGGATGTTCATCGACCTTTGGATGAGATCGAGATTGAATGAAAATCTATGTTTTGTTGAGAAACCTTATGAGATCCGTGAACGGGATGTGAAAAAGCTAAAGCAAAAAAGAATTCCATTAGTCAAAGTTCGTCGGAACTCTCGGCAAGGAGCTGAGTATACCCGGGAACATGAAGACCAATTCCGGATGAAATATCCGCATCTTTTCTCCGAACCCGACTTTCCGCAATGCCCCGCAACTTTGGAGGCTTTGAGACAAGGCTCTTCTAACCGGAGGAGACTGTAACATTCCTTATTTTCAGGTCATTTACGACGTCATCTATTTTACTAATTTTTTTTCTCGTACGCGTTTACTTTTAATTCTTATTATATAGTAAAATCGCGTAAACTAAAAATCAACAATTAACGTAAACGGACACCAAACGAATTAAAGTTTTCGTCAAGCAAGCAATATATTATTTTTACGAAAGTAATAATCAACTTTTTATATTTTATTTTTATTAGTTGCGTAAAACGTTTACGTTTCGCAATTTAATACATTTAGGCATACCCGGAAGCACCAAAACTTTTCTACGCTTCAACAAATACCCACATTTATACCCAATACCTAAAAATAACAAAATATCTTACACATATGCATGTATAAACCGGATTTGGTGTACACATCAAGAAATATCACAAAAAAATCTCAACTTGGTCTTTTGTACATCACTTGTCATTAAACCTTATGACTTTTGCAAGCAAAGCCCATACCTAGACCAAGACTTTCACTAGGAAAAATGACCAACTCTTCCTTGTTTTCCTCATCATGTCTTTTATGAACCTAGTCCTTATTACATCTAGCTACAAGAAGTATATAAGGAAAGTAACTAGCAACTAGAACACACACATCTCATTTGTATAAGTGTAAAACACAAAATCTCTCCCTTTTTCTTCTTTGAAGCCCACGGCTCCTCACGGCAACCACAAGACCAACACCAAATCCATACCAAATTTTATTTAACACATTTACATACATTCCTACAACATATCTAAGATGTCCTAAGAAGATTTGAAGGCTTGGTTAAGTCTTTACAAGTGTTAAGCAAGAAAAATGGAAGATTAGGGTTTAGGGTTTCAAGATCTTGCAAGCTTGGGTTTATAATCTAAACAAGGGTTTAGATTGTGTTGGTTATCATATTACATCACCATAAGGTTACCTAAAACCCTTTATGTCTTTACATTTATCATTTTATGTGTATATAAGTTCTATGTAGTGAAATCACCATTAGGATGCTTTTAAAACATGTTTTTATGAAACACATCCAAACTTTCTGTTTGGATTCGACATATAACCTGGTCATTTTATAATTTTATAAGATAGTACGTCTCATGACGATTCCAAAATGATAAGAAACTCGAAAAACCGATTTATAACGAAAAAGATACGACGATTTCAAGTTTACGTTAAATATATACTTTTATAAAACTATTTTTATAAAAGTTACTATTCACCACAGAAACTTATACTTTTAAAACATCAATAAATCGATAAAACTTTTAAATACGCTAAAAACAGAGTTAAAACGAATAAGTTACGACATTTACGAGATTTACGATAACTAAATCTATAAAAATAAACATATAACTGTTATAAATAGTAAAATCACTATCATCAGAAAACTTAGAATTTTGAAAATGTTATATTTTGATAACTCATCCTAATACGAAGGCGTGGACGTAAGAAACGAAAGAAACGGACTTAAAACGAGAAAGTTACGCCAGTTTTACTAAAGTATACTTATAAACGTTTTTACTTTATAAATATGATTTCACTACGTATCTCCTCCGATGAGTGAGATACGGCCGATTTACTAAAAGCTTGTCGACTTTTTGGGTAATCAGTGGTAAACGGGTATAAACTCCATAATTTTGCACTAACTTTCTAAAAGCCAAGGTTGCTACCTGGAGAGACACTTGGAGCTATCATCTCCAAGTGGTCACTACCTTTAAAAAAAAAAAAAATAGCATAAATAATTATGATTTATGATCATTTTAGTGAGTAGAAAAAATTCAGAAAATAAACTGTTTTGACATTGAAGGGTAAAATGTAATTTCACCTGGTATTTTTGACACCCGCTGGACAGTGGGAGCCTGATTTCTAAAAAGTAGACTCAAAGTGCTTTCTGTAGGCGAAAACCTCAATGTCCGTACGAATAAGCGATATTGGATTTATGACTCCATCAAGTGGATGAGTTCATAATTTTTGTAAATAAAAAGTACTTCAGACTAAAACCAAATCGGTAATTTGTGTGAGTTGATGGGTAAAAGGTAAAATAGAAATGGGGTAATAATGGAATGTTAATACAGATTAGGACCACTACAGTTTAGCAAATTTGTCAATAAAATAGAAGTTGCAAATGCCATGCTAGATCGACATAAGTAAACTTTTAAAAAGTCATCATTTGATTTCATCTTTTCACACGCCGTAAGTATTAGAGTGTTTTCTACTAAGGTCGCTGCCTTTTATTAGGGTCGCTCTTAGAGTGTTTGTCTTACTTCACTCCTATCATTACTTGTATACCGTTCGCTCAAGGTGAGTTTCATAGCCTCGCCTTTCAACTTTAACTGTATTTAAAAAACCCCCGCGAGGGATGATTACATGTGCTTGGTTATAAACTTAGCACAAAGAACTTTATGGATGCTGGCCCCGAATATGATATAACATTGCATGAGTAGCTGATAGCCAAAAGACCTCACATCATGAACTGTTAATTGCTATAATGGTAATCGCTATTACAAAATAAATAGATCTATTGGGTTTGACAACCTGTCCGGGGGTATGAATCGAATTCCTTTCGAGCACCAGTCAACGGACAATTGTAATTTAGAATTTAGGTAAAAAGGCAATAATACCTAGTTATGAGGCAACGTGATTATACATACAAGAATATGTGTTAACGTAAGGCTTCGGTGTCATGAGCTTATTGGCAATATGAAAACTTGTATAATGCTTGGTCCGAACAAACAAAGTCACACGATGAACAAAAACTTTGTGTTCTCTTTTAACTCTTATAACTCTATGGTATTCACTCACTCAACATTATTGTTTGACTTTTAAAGCATTTTTTATCTCAGGTACCAAGGGTGAAGGTCGCTATGTACGAGAGTCTGCGGAAAGTTTTAAGAAACTTGTTATTTTGTTCCCATTTTAATAAAACTTATTAATCCGTGTCTTTTTTTCAAAAACTTATGTTAGAATTTGGTAACGTGATTCAGTGGGACGTATGTTGTATTACGTCTGAAACTTCATTAAATGGAACAAATGTTTTAAACGCCATCGTTTTGAGAACGATTTCTATCTCCTTTGTAACTGTGCTATGACTTAACACCCCAATTGTTGTAATATTCCGCTGCGTGAACTTTGGAGGTGTTAAAGATTGGTATCAAGAGCAAAGGTTAATAAGAACTAGGTCAAAAAAAAAAAAAAAAAAAAAAACTTTTTTTTAACCTAAACTATAACCCTTTTATGCGCGCTAAGACTCCTCGAAGCCCTTCTGTGTATTCACGATCATAGTTCCTTTCTATTTTGTAGTATTAATGCACATTTTGGAGTGCATTACAGTGAATATTCAATAAAAAAATATTATTAATATGTAATGATATATGTATATATATATATCGATTGATATGCTTATCCGCGAAGCATCAAGAATTGTTTATTTAGATTTCAAAAATGAAATTTTATATGTAACAAATATTATTGTGCATATTCATATTATTTATCGATCATCATGCATATTCCTGAAGCATCGTCATGCATTCGCATTCTTATATAAATTATTATTCATATAGTAATCCTTATTTATTTTACGCAATTTGCAGATCATCATGGCCAACCTACCTAACCATAACGGGTTCGCGCTAGCTGCGGAGGCAGCACCAGACAACATGAACGGTTGGGTTGAAGAGGAAGACCCAGAAATGGAGGAGGAGGAGGAAGATCCGGAAGAAGATCCGGAAATAAAAGAAGAAGAAGAAGAGATGGATGCTGATGAAGAATTAGACGGCCCAGAATGGATACTTCCTTATCAGGAGGCGGACCCACTTTACCCTCCGCCACCTGCATCTGACTCTGAGGCTGAGGCTGAGGCTGAGGCTGAGGCCGAGGCTAAAGTTGCACCCATACCACCTCCTATTCCTGCTAATCCTGTACCTGAGGCCGCTACCATCGGTACTGGCAGACTAACACCACTTAAGAGACTCTTCACTAATACTCAGGTTTGGATGGGATCATCGTCATCTGCTTCCGCTGCTGGTCATAACCCCGAGGATCTCACCCCAAGTTACATTAGGAGTGACCTAGATGCACTTCATTGCAGGGTTCGGCATATTGAGGAGGATGATATGCGTGCCGATAATAAGCGACTGAAGATGATGCTAGACTGCAGTGAGAACCGCACTAAGGATGCTTGGAGAGAGCTCGATCGGGCAACATGGCATTACCATCACTTGAGGCGTTGGTCTATTACGGTTGAGAATCTATTACCACCGCGTCTGCAGTATCAAGAGCCACCA
>BQNB010137406.1:0-17856 GCA_026074375.1 Tanacetum coccineum
CCGGATCAATGTAGACGTCTAAGTTGGTATAGTTTAGCCTCAAGGATTGTAAATCCCTGTTACTAGTTAGAGTAACCGATCTATTATGATCAAATAGTACCTGGGGTTGTTGATTAATAAAGAAAAACCTTGAAGTAACTTTGATTTGTGTTTATTATTTCCGTTGTGCAATTTATATCATTATTACTTTATCCTAGATGAGGTCTAAACAACCTCGAGCTTAAACGATCAAAGAACCTATCACGTGTTTTTAGGTTTTCACAATTGGTATCAGAGCATGGGGGCTCGTGATATCTAGGATTACAAGGTGTATTGATGTCGAATCTATGAAGGAAGAGTGGTCGTGTTCTCTATTTTTGGTGTTTCGTTCAATTCGTTGCAATTAGGGTATTCACAAATCCTAATTTAATAAAAACAGGAATGGTGATCATTAATGTTTCTACTAGCTTTGGTGAGTCGATCGTTTGATTGATGATGAACCCTAGTAGGGATGCATAACACACGACATCAAGATGATAGATGCAAAGACAAGGATTAGTGATAGTTTAGCAACTGAAAAAGTATCGCTAAAAATGTGTCGTCTGGATACTTAAAAAAAGGTATCCTTATATGTTTTTTACTGCTTGTTGGTGGTTACTACTGACACAAGACACAGTACTACTGGTGATCGTAAATATTGGTGCTTTACTGATGTTAAAAAGTGTCTCAAAAGGTATGGGAGGAAGGAGCACTTTATACTGCCAATGGGAAGAATTAGTACTGCTGGGTATGAAGTTAGTACTGCCAGCTTTATACTTATTACTGCTTATGAGTACTTAGTACTGTTCTTCATACATTAGTACTACCAGTTGTATGTTTATACTGCTAATGGCAGTTAATACTGCTAGCCTTATCTTTGAAGGTTAGTGCTACTGCTTATGTAAGTTAGTGCTGCTAGGAGACATTAATACTGCCAGTTCATATTAGTGATGCTATCACTAAGGGTTAATGCTGCCAGTTTATACTTAGTGCTGCTAGTATGATTAATACTGCTAGTATATTTTTAATGCTGCCAGTATTAAGTTTCTGCTGCTAGGGTAAATTTTAGAAGTTACTACTGTTGGACTTAAACCAAGGTTTGTGCTGCTCGTATGTTTAATACTGCCAATAGAAGAAGTTTTCTACTGTTGGTTACTACTGCTTGGTTTAAGGGGAAGGTAATGTTTTGATTTACATATTCTTAACAATTTAATGGCTCGTATTTATTAGATTAATTGGTTGCGAAGAGGATTATTTATCATCTATTTGACGATGAAGTAGAATTATTTGGGTTTGTGTTCTTATCATATCTTAAAGTGGGTGTTACACTTTAAAGATAACTTGTTCGTGCTTAGAAACGATGTGACGAAGAATTAACAAATCTAGCAAAGGTGTGTGATCTAACTTATGGTGCTCAATGCTCACATTTTTGGTTATGTGTCTCATAGTAGATGAGGATAAATTGTCAAGAGATTGCGGTCTCCCTATACATCGGTTTGGGTATACGTTCGAAGTCATGTTGATAGTGCAAGATATAAGACATAAGTTTGGGTTGTTCTACATCAGAATCAAGTTTGTTATACTTAGTTTTCTTCATCAGTAATCATTACATAAAGCTTACAGAATTGAAGATTCAAGAAATGGTTAACATATGGGTTTCAGGGGAAGCTTAATGTTAAAATGTTTAACCATTTATATGCTACATTGAGGTGAAGGTTTTTACTACTACTAGTCTGTGTTACTACTGCTAGTGTAAGTTTCTACTGCTCAAGTTCATTTTTCTTAAGGTGCGTAATGGAGGGCAATTTGGGTTATTGGAATACTTGGATTAGAAGTGTAATATTGGTTCGTAGTTGTGAAGATCAAAGTTGCATACTTTAGTCTCCTATTTGATATTGACAAAAAGGGGAAGAAGATTTGATGATTTGCAACTTGTAGATCCTTGGTAGCTTAAGGGGAAGTTTTCATTCGTATATTAACTTCAGGGGAAGTTTGTGCTTATTTGGTTTTGTCATTATCAACTAGGGGAAGATTGTTAGGAATTATCTTTGAGTTGATAAGACAAAACAAGAATGAAACAAAAGGACTAAAATCGCCATTTAAGAATTCTACAAGGCTTTGGAGAATTATTGAAGATTTAGTCAAAGATATCAAATTATAAAGATATCAAAAGATATCCTTATAAAGAAAGAAGTTAATAGAAGATCAAGTTAAATGTTTAAAAGATTTATGTTTATCTCTTTGTAAAACCTATTATCTCTAGTATATAAAGAGATACAGGTTATAGGTTTTAGGCATCCAGAAAAGTGTGTGTTCTCAATGAGAGTCGACTAAAGAAAACGTGTGTGTGTACACGTTTGTATAGTTAGTAGTAGACGTCTATCTAGAGTTTAGCCTCAAGGTAATCAAGGTTTTCCTTGATCCCTGTTACAGTTTATTGATGTAACCGTATTATCTTGATCAAATAATATCGGGGTTGTGATGAATGATTGGTAAAATCTTGTTATGATAATATTGATTCTATGTTTGAATATTCCGCCTATGTTATCATTATCCTAGATTAGTTCTTAACAAACTAGAGCTACAACGATTCTTTAAGTTTTCACATAAATACCCTATAGTTGAGTGGGAATCTCATAACTTAGGGAGTGTTGATATGGAAGATCTACATGTTTATAAGATAATTAGAGCAGATGGGAATACTAGTTATCACAAATCATTATCCATTATGCTCAGGAAATTTGATAGACAATATTTCGTAGATTTGCACCGATTGGTGATGAAAAGGTTTGAAGACACTACTCTAGAAGGTTATAATTTGCTGCTTTGGGGAGATCTTAAGGTAATGTTTGAACCAAATGCAGAGGATGAAATTTAGAGTAATCAGCAGGATTGGACTCTAATTAGCTGGAAATTGTATAAAAGTTGTGGAGTTTATACATTACTGATGGATAGTACTTTGACATGCTTTAACATGCTAGTAGAGAAAAGGTATCCTCTCATCAAGGAAATGTTGCAAAAGATGTTGAACTAGAAGCTAGAAGCTGAAGCTGAGAGCACAATGGCATTTGAGCTTCTCAAGTTTATCAAGTCACAGCTAGAAGAATAAAGAAGTGTTTGGATACATCCTCCTGGTGATCAAGATGCTTATACTGAAGAAACTTGCTGATTTGGAGATAAATCACAAGTTTAGGGGAGGATTGTTGGGAATTAAGAGCTTCTACAAGGTTATACTGCTGATGGACTTAGTACTGCTATTTGAAGATTTGTGCTGCTACTAAAGATTAAAGAATATAAACTAAGTCGTTAGTACTGCTAGTTGTAATAGTTAGTACTGTTAGTTATAGTTAGTACTGCTAGTTAGTTTATTAGTACTGTTAGTATAAGAAGTTAGTACTGCTTATGTAATATGCATGAGATATATTAGGAATAGATATGCATGATCACTTAACGCAGTTTGTAAGCCCATTAGGGTTTCCTTAGTGTATAAAAGGAACCCTACGGCATAGTTAGAGAAATCAATTTTCACAGCAAACACATATCAATTTATAGTTAGTTATTCTGTAACCTAGGCAGAATATTTGCAATCAATATATTCAAGTTTAGTATTCATTGTTCTTCTTAGTATTGCAAGTTAGATTCCGCATAACTTGTAGTATTCACAATCGTAGTTTCTTATACAGTTAGTTTGGATTTATCTAAGTTAACTAAGCTTTAACAGGCTAAAGAAGATCCGTTTCATTGGGACTTCACACATTATAGTAACATAAAACTAATATTAAAAATAAGCAACATACAAAAACAAAAGCAAGAAACCTAAAAATTTAAAAACCCTAAATTAAAGTTTTCCCTAGATTATAATAAACCCCTAATTTTTTAAAAATCCATTAACAACTATTACCCTAATTAACCCAAAAACAATAAAACCCACAATTTCTAACAAAGCCTAACCTCAATTCTGATTTAACATAAAAATAGAAACAAAATCCAAACATTTTCACTTAAAAACAAAACACACCACATAACTAAACAACGTCACAAACCGACGCACCAACGCTCACAACATAACGGCGAAAACGAAGAGGACGACGACAATCGAAGAGAGATGTATGTTCTGAGTAATAGATCCGAGTATGTGGTGGTATAGCTTTAGCTTTTGCAATGGACACTTAGCCCCCACGTGGAAACAGATAAAGAAACTAAATACCAAAGATGGGAGAGAGTGTGAGTTTAGGTGGAGCGGCAAAGGGGTTGGGAGGTATAAGGCAGCGGGTATGGACCGGGGTATAAAGAAAATCGGTTCGGGTATAATACGGGTTGGGCCGGGTCTAGCGGGTCAGGAACGGATCTTTGTGATGTGTGGTGGATGGGTCGGGCATCAGGTCTACCCGACGGAAAACAGGCAATGCTTCTTTGTAAATGTATGGTTTTATAATATGTGTGATTTGTATTAGTATTTAAATATTTAACAATTGGTATCAAAAAAAAAGAGCATGAGGTAATTTGTTGTGTGTTGGAATAAAAAAATCGTATCTTCCTTTTTGAAAAAAAGGGGTTTCAGAATTTTTTTAGCTTTCGGAAAAACAAGAGTCTTTGGTTCGTGGTGTTTTATGCTTAAAAACATCTTATTTTTGCTTATTTGTGTTAAAGTTTAGCCTTTTATAGTAGCTTATGAAGTTTTAAAGGAGTCTTAATAAAAAAGCTAGGAGCTTTCACGTTATTTATTGCTTATTTTTCATCTTATTTTGCTACAAAACCCAAATTAAAAAAATATCAAAACTTTATTTAAGTGTGCCTGGTCATAAGTTGTTTGATTTTTATGAAAGTTTATGTGGTTCTACTAATTTTTCATCAAAATCTTGGAATAAAACACGTTAAAAAGTAGTCTTCTAAGTGAATTTTTTGCATCACGTGTTCGAATAGTTAAATACGAAAGTTTTTGGTTTTGGAAATATGTTCGAATTTAGACCTTTCGAGAATTCGCACTTTTGGTTTCGTAAATTGGAATTCGGAATTTGTGGTTTCGTATATGAGTTTCGAAAATTGTGTTTTGTTTTGGTTTTCTGGAAAGGTTTCAGAAATCAGACTTTTCGGAAAGGTTTACGGAATTCATACTCACGACTAGTTATCGCAATTTGGGATTACGGAAAAGTTTAAGGTTTCGGACATGTGAATTTTGACCCAAGCGGTATGTTTTACTTACAAAATTCACCCCAAACTTCGGTGGAATATTAAAATTTTGACCTAAAATTTTATTATTATCACTGATACCGTCCGGAATAGGTTCATTTGAAACAATAAACAATAAAAACAACACCAAAAATAAACCACAAAACAATCTCTTATCTCTTAACATCCTTAATTCATTTCACACAATCAGATTCAATGGAAACAAAAAATACTTCATCTTCGTGTTCGGATTCAAAGGAACAGAAGATGCAACAAAAGCAAAAGCGAGCAAAGAGTATGAAATAGAGTTGCATATACAATTTTGATGTACTAAAATAAACCTTTCAACGTTTATCCTAATCAGATTTCTTTGGATATCCCATACATATTTCCTTTCAGTATGAATTTGGACGTTTCTGTAGTGAAGAGTTCAGCACCTTTAAGTCTACATTTTTCTACAATATGGATAACCTAGAAAAGCTACTAAACAAAGAACTACTTCATGAAAAGGATTCCAAGTCTGCTTTAAGTATGATCAAAGTGTAGTGTGAAAAGTTCTTTCATTCGAAAGTGTTAGAGCCTTGAAACTACGATGGTCATCACATAAGATAAATCTTTAAAGAATACACTCGAATGGAAGCTCAATCTCTTAAAGACTTGATCACTGAATACATGGAATCCATTGAGAAATGTATTGTTGAAAGAGAACTTCATGGACAAGAGATTTAAAAAACATTGATAAGGTTGAATGACAGAAGGTTGCAAATTCAAGAGTTCAAGGCTAAAGAGGTTAAAGCATTGGATGCTAGTTCGGGTAACAACAGACAGCAATAGGGGGGAAAAAAAAATAAAAAAAAAAAACAAAAAAAAAAAAAAAAAAAAAAAAAAAAAAAAAAAAAAAATGTTTTATAGACAAAGAGAATGCAAACAGTTTAGAGAATGATTGCAATAATACAAGAAATGAAATCATTACATCTGGGAAAGAAAGTAGCACATTAGAGAAAGAAAGCAACACATCTGGGAATAAAAGCAGCATGTTAGGGAATGAATACAATGAAAGAAGCAATTTTGGGAATGATACGGATATCAAACCTACCTATGACACAGAGCCAATAGCTGAGGTACCATATATTGCTGACTATGATGTGCTTGCTATAGAAAAACAACATATTGAGCAACCTAAATTCATCAATGACACATATGTGATGGAAAAGAATGATAGCAATGTCACTTCTAATTCATCAGATATGAGTCATAATGTAAGGAAGGTTGACTAGCATGCTGTTACTTGCTTCTTCAATTGAAAAATTAAAATATGACATTTAAGTAAACAAGAAAATTCACAAGGATTTAAAGAAAGTAAACATGTATTTTTCTCAAGAGCTTTAGGTTTGCAAAAGTGAGCTTGAGAAGTACAATTTTTTTCAAACAAATCACAAGAAAAAGAGAAAGCTAAACTTGAATGTCAAAAAAAAGCTCTTGGTTTACTGTATACAACAAATGACGACACAATGAAGTCTTTAAAAACACAAGCAATGAATTTTTTTTATGTTAAAGCATGGAAAATGCCAAGCAAGTAAATCCAGAATCACTATGCATGGAAAGACAGATTTCTAACATTTAAAGAAAAACAACGAACAAAAAAGGATTTCAAAGACAGGGAAGACAAAGACATAGATAAACAAATTGCTTTGGAAAATCAAGTAAAGATTTTAAGTAACATTGTTTATAAAACAAGTCAATCAGCACAAGCTATTTTTATGCTAACACCTAAACTAAGTTCATATTATAATGGTCGATGCTTGCTAACTTTTGCAAATCTTGAGCACCTCAAGAAATCTCAATGGGAGAAAATGTGTTTGTACAATGTTCAATATGACAATAATGATCTTGCGAATATATTTGCTCCCGAAAATGAAGAAACAATTCGTCTTACATAAGAAAGTAGATCAAAATTGGGTGATTTAGTAAAACCATATAATTGCACAAAACTAAATAACCTTTATGATCTTTTCGTTCCACAACAAAAAAAGTCTCGTGAGCAATTGTATTTTTCAAATGAAGTGAAAAAGAACATTTTCAAAACACCTTTTCAGAAAAGACTAACAAATTTGGTGAAAAACATCGCATACTTGCCTAAACATAAATCAATAACCAAAAGTAAGTATGCTTTCCAAGAAGTTCAAGCCAATGCGAACAACATAAGAGTGATAGTTTGGAATGGCAACAACGTAAAATGGATTGGTATAAACCAATTATAGACGACATAAGGCAACTTTTTGAAAAACTATTAATTCCAGTTGCTCACAATGCTTTGAAAAATGTTGAGAGTTTTGAACAAGCTTTAAAAGAGAAAATGTATGAAGATTTGAAATACGTCAAATCTCTTGAAAAGGAGGTTGATAAATTTGAATAAAAAAGGCATAATTTTCAAATGAATATGATCTACTCCTTCAAGAATGTCTCTCGAATGACATCATGTGTGTTATTCTTCATTCTTGTGATGATACTGATGAACAAACAAAAATGCAATGTTTGTATTTAGAGAAATGTCAAGAATGTGAAAATCTTGAACTTGAGCTTTCCAAGAGTAAAAAACAACAAACAGACAAATGCTTTGCAAATCTAGAACAACACTGTATTGAACTTGAACTTGCTTTGCAACAAGAAAAGGAAAAGAATGTTTGTGATAACTCTTGGGGAAAGCAACCTTTGATATCATGGAATAAATAAAATGCTTTTAAAAGAACAAAATGATTTTCTGATGGATGAACTCAACTGTAAAACGCTAGAAATAAGTGCTTTGAAAGCTCAGTTACAAGACAAGACGATTTCAAACGCTGAAATGCGTAAAAGTTAGAACAAGATGAAAGGTAAGGGTATGGATACTAATTTTAGAAAACCATCAATCTTGGAGAAACCACCTTTGCAAATAATCAGAAATCAACTAGTTATGAGACAACCGACTACATTTAAATCTGAATGATCTTAATTTTTAAAAACTCGGTTTGCCTCCCAAGTTGTTAAGAAAAATGATTTGACAAAACCAGTCATTCCACATTCTTGGCCTCAAGTAAGACAAACTGTGATTGCAAAACCTCATCATGTGAATGCACCAGACCCATCTAGGAATAGTTCAAACATTGTGTCAAAAACATCACCAAAAAAATCTGTAGGATCCAATGACATGGTTCATAACTACTACCCAGAGAAAGCTAAGAAAAAGGAACAACTTCAAAAAGACCAAGCATTAAATTCTAAACCTAGTGTGCAAAAGACTGCTTGATTTCCAAACACTGTTAATGGTGGCAAACAGAAACCTAGGAACTCTTATCAATAACCTAGGAATTGGCCACCTTCCATGAGTGGTAGTGTAACAAACAAAGCTGTTCACATAGCAAAAAAACCTAGGAATCAAAAGCCTTTCTTAAAGTTAAATGACTTGGTATGTTTGACATGAAAAAGTGCATCTACACTACAAATAACGATGCGTGCATTTTGAAATACCTCTTTGAGGTGAATTCTCGTGCGTATGCATAGAAAAAGGATGCACAATCCCATAAGACAACAAAAAGATACATACCCGTAGAAAAGAAAAGGGATTCTAATAAACATTACACACATATCCCTATAGGACAAAGGTTTTCTCCAAATAAGACTTTCGTTGTGTATATGAGAACAACGCTTCCTAGATCTGGCCTTACATGGAAACCAACGGGTAGAATCTTTACTTATGTTGGTCTTAGGTGGATTCCCACAAGGAAGATTGTTGAAACTTGCATTAACACGAATGATAATGCTTTACCATTAGGAAAGGAAACATGTACTCCTAACACTGTTATTTGTGCAAACTCTTCTTATTTGAGTGCATGTACTTCAATGGATTCGGAACCCATTTCTTCAAAAGGGTTCAATAAATGTAAATACAATACCATCTTCTACACTTTTTCAAACTTCAATGTTCGATTATTTCAGAAAATCTTCAGAAAAAAAATACAAAAATAGAAAACCCTCAAAAAGCAAATGCAAAAACAGAAAATTTTCAAAAACCAAATACAAAATTAAAAATGAATAAAATTCCAAAAACAAGCTTCTTGGCATGTCTCTTGGTATCGATAATATTTACATGCCTAGAAATGCCAATTAATATTGACATGGGTATGTAAATAAAGTCCGAACAAGAGTTCAAATGCTTTTAAAACATGTCATTTATAAATTTTCTTATGGCTTATGTACAAATCAGTACATAACCTGGACTTCAAATAAAAGAAAGTTTATCTTTAAAGATAACTTATCCTAACAACGAAAAAAGCAATCTTTTTGGTCTTGAGCTATTTTCACAAAACATTCAAACTTTTGAGCTTAAGATTATGAATTCTGATTACCTCTGATCAAAACTCATTTTTCAAGAAAAGAAAAGTGTACGCTTAAGTGTGCTTTATCTTAAATAGAAGATAAATTTTCTTCGTTCTGAGCATTTTTTTCAAAAAGTTTTCTTGCTCGAGACACACGACTTCTAATTATATATCAGCTTAGGACTCGTTCTTTAAATAAAGGAAAGTGTTCACTCATGTACATTTATCCTAACAACGAGAAGACAACAACTTCTAAGACTCGAGCTAGTTTATAAAGACATTCAAAGTCCTTAAGCTCAAGTAATATTGGTTTTCAAAACTGTTGAACATAATTTTTTAAGAATTTCTCAAAAGGATTTTCAAAATCTTTCAAAATTATGTGTACAACACTCCCTTCTCACAAAAATTTCAAAATTCGAATCATATTTTAGAAGTGGATCAATTTTTAATAGGGAGCTTTTAAAACCAAACTTTTAATGTTTTTAGACACATTCTCTACATGTCTATTTTAGTGTGTCTACAACATTTCAGTAGCTCAACCTCGATTTCACATAGAATTTACAAAGTCATAACCTTATTCTCTCTATTGGTATCATATGTGTGAAATTGAGGTGGAGTAAGAGAAAAATATTCCATTAATTCATGCAATGTATAATTGGTATTATTTTTCTCCTCATGAAACTTTTTTGTGTATCAAATTTGAATCAATTGGTATGAAAATACTAAGAGATTTACTATTTTCATAGGGGGAAACTTTATTAAAATATGATCAATGAAAAAGTAATGTGATCTATAAGACTTTAGAGTTTAAGTGCATATAATTAACTCTTTCCTCTATGTGCGAAACAATTTCGAATATCGATGAACATGTATAGGGGGAGCATTTAAAAGAATGAAACTCTCAAACTGTTAACCGTTTTGATTTATTTCAAACACTTTGATTGATTTTAAAATGGTTCTATAGTTTCGATCACTATACCCAACAACCAATTAACTCACGACGTCAATGAAGTCATAAGGTATTTAAGGTTATGTATAAGTCCTATGATCCAACCAGAATCGGAGGGATCTACCCAAGGACATTCCATAGTTAGAAATAGCAGTCCTTAGGTATAATGTGTAGAAGAATGAGAAAATGGAATAATGGAGACCAAGGAATGAGCTAACACCAGAACAATCACAACAAGGTTTAGTAATGATGTCTCGGTAAACATTGAAGGGGTTGAAGAATGAAAAAGAAATGTAAGGTAAATGGTGTAAAGAAAGAAGCCCTTTATACACTTTAGGTAGAAACTAGGTTAATACATATGCTATTAGTATTCACAAAGATAAATTCTAGTATTGAAGAAAGACGTCATGGACCTAGTGATGCAATACACAACCCTTGCCATCCATTTAAGTTTCTCTCAAAAGATTCTTGTCTCATTTCACGGAGATACACACGTTATCTATTGACTTCACACTCTGAGAACGTTGATATTGAAAAGGTGGTAGTCTGCTCTAGCCTCCAATCACTAAAGCCAAAGTGCACTTATTAAGCCTAGAACCAAAAGAGATCAAATAAAAATCTCATTAGGACACAACATAAAAATACACTTGTTGAACATAAATAAGTTCACAACTTGTAACAGAGTCCTACGTATTATCCTTGTGATCTTTCTAGAACATTCAGAGTGACACTCTTTAGTATTTCACAGTGACGAATGGAAATCCTTCCAGTGTTGACATCAAACAGCACTGCGGTAGGTGATTTGCAAGATTCTATATGAATCGAGCTTGTGATAACTGGAAATCCAATGTGATCCAGTATATGTGAATTGATGACTCAATCAATGAAATAGTACTTTAGTGATTCACTCTTACCGTTCTATTACTAGCAATACTATTAGTGAGGTAGCATGCATTGAGGCATTCCGGTAAGTAAAACTAGCAAGTACGGTGAATCTAATGCATCTGCGTTAGAAGATCTTACGAATACAACTGGAAACCTTGTCAATGAGGTTCTTTTAATGAATATACCTAATCACAGGTACAATATTTATACTGTCAAATAGTCCTCACATAACCGGAGGTTAAAGTTACTGAACTTTGACGAATGACAAAGACATGATTCGTCTATATATGTTGTTTATTGTTAACCCCTATAAATGCAGGTACATAAGATGGCGTAACTACCTCATTCCAGCTCTGTTATATTCATAGCCACATGTTCATACTCAAGCGTCAAAGATTTAAATGTCAAAGATGAAAGCTCAGATCAAACAAAGATACACTTTCGCAATTATGATAATCAAGAACTTCCTCAAAGACATCAAGTATATGATTACAAGTGGATCATGTCAAACCACCACTTCAAAGAATGATGAAAAGAGGAGATTGATAGCTTCAAGACAAGTATAAACATGTTGGTCGGCAAGTGAGGAGGAAAGATTTAAAGTACTCAAAACACTAAGTCAAAAGATAAAGGCTCAAGATCAAGATCACAAAGCATGAAGGAACAAATCCTACTACAACAAAGTTCAAGACCAAGACTTAAGACCACAAGAGCATAAAGTCAAAGAAAGAGATGACTGCTCCTTTGGGGGAGATTGTTAGTCTTAAAATATTAAGTCTAATAAGGAAAGTCATGGTCATCATTTATATAGAGTCGGTCTTATAGTTTAGGAACTTTGTAATCAATGTAATAGATTAGTTATGGACCCGGGCTTGAGGTTTAATCTAATATTGTATACGTTATGGGCCAAAGCCCAACCAAATATGATCCCGACCCATCCTCTCTTATACCCTAGGCATCTTTTGTCACACCCCGCCAAGGCAGAAACACGAGGCGTAACATCATGGGTATCATCACAACACAATGGTGTCAACAATAGAGAAAACTACAATGCATTAATCAAAGCAAAAATGGACACAAAGTGTCATGACAATACCTAACACAAGAAAAAGGGGGTCTCGTATGGAGGTAAAAGAGTCACTCCAATACAAAGACATAAACAAAATATCTCCAAACCTAAATAATCATTCAACATTCAAGGTATCAATTCAAAACAAGTACGAAATGAAAACTAAGAGATAACTCCGCATGCAAGCCTACGGTCTCACTAGCCAATCTTCCTAACTTCACTTCCCTCAAGATGCTCACCTAAAAATAATGCTTAAAACGTCAACAATAATGTTGGTGAGAGTCATAGGTTTTAGACACGCAATAATACTCGCTTTCACTGTGATCATCAAAACAAGGTAGGACAAAAATGAACTATCATGAACCTATGCTAGCATGCAACCAAAATCGAATCAACATATTCACATACTTAATTTCACATTCGGGCTTAGACTAGTTGGCACTATAAGCAACCAAGCTCACCATGAATGTACCACACAAACATACATATGATAGGCGTATCCCTCCGATCCCATGGTACCATAACCAAACTCTGAGTAGGCATACTCATCCGATCCTAATCAATATCATAAATAACACTGAGTAGGCATACTCATCCGATCCCATTCAATATCAACATGTATCACATAGTTATATAATAGCCATGTAATGTCCATACGCAATTAAAACACATAATCACAGCAACAAAACATTTTCAAAACATTTGCATCATTTCCATGCTAAGAAAAATGGGAAAATGGGACTATGAAACTCACCTGATGCACAGCTACTTCACGAATTCCTTGAAATCAATTAAACATAAATAAAACACATGTTACACGCGATTAGGCTAAATGCCCAAGGCAATGTAACAATCAATTGATGGACTTCTATATTCATATTATGATTATAAACCCTTTACCACACTTCTCATATCTCACTTATACCCTAATACCCTTAATTAATTTATTCAAGTTTTCCATCTTTTTGGAAAAAATTGTAGTCACTTCATGACTACAAATAAAATTCTAAATCATTAAATTGCTTTTCCCTACTTCATTCTCTACCTTCCCAATGGGTTATGAACTATTGTGATTTTTTAGAAAAAATAATATTGAGTCTAACAATTTTATAAAAATTCAACACCAAAAACTACCCAAATTCGGACCTGAACGCACACCAAAAAGTTTGATTTTCTTAAAAATACTTAGACAACGTTTTAGATCTTGTGATTTGAGCTGGAGTTATTAAACACATAAAATATGATCTCTGAATTTTTTCAAGGCATGACTCAACTTCTAAGTAGGGGTTTTACTCCCCGAAATCAGACCTAAATCTGACCCGAATTTACTGTTTCAACAACTTTTCTTATAAAAATTATTTGACTAACTTTCCTACCTCAAAACCTTTTGGGGATGGACTTTTTGAAAACTAGACTCTCTGAACTTAAGTTTAGGCATAAGATTCATATCATAACTCATTGTTATCAATGAGATATCATTCGATCAACATGACCTAAAATTCTGACAAACCTTAACTTTTAAATTAACGCGTTCTGACCTAAACCGATTACACCAACACGATCTAAATCTATTTCCGAACACACCCATATAGTTTTATATCATTAAATTTTAGAAAATAATAAACCCTAATGTAACAACCGGCAATTTTCAAAACTTTAAATGACCATTTTACCCTTTGACTTTTTGGGTCTGACTTGACTTTTTGAATTTTTAACCTTTTACGATCGCATAATAACGATTACCACGTAGCCGGTAAATTTTTGAAACATATTTAAATAATAAGTTATATTTATTATTATTTATCTCTCATTTACATATTTATTAGACTTACAAACGAAAAGACATCTCGCAAATTTTGAAAACCGCGTACAACACGTACCGACACAAAAATAATTTAATTATATTAAATTATCACTTTTATTAAATAAAAGTATTTAATAAATTATTTATCACGTTATTCAAAAACGTTTATTTAAAAATGAAATTATTTAATTTAAAGACATTTTACGGACAAAGTTTGTCCGGGATACACAATTAAATAATGAACATTTTATTTAAATTTTATAAAAGATTTATAAAATTATAGTCATATAGATGCTCATTTTGTTGGAAAAATGATTTGGAAAATAATGGCGTAAGTTTCGTATTTTAAATCACCCGTTAATTAGTCCAAACGAATCCCGAACCATTAATTGACAAAAGTTACACTTTTGGCCCCTATGAGAATATTTACACATTAACCCTGGACTATTTGAGACCTGTCACATTTTTTTTACTTTTAACACATATAAATATAACAAATTAGGGTTTTCATTTCATTATTTTATAAAACCTAACACATATACTCTCTCCCTCCTCTCATACAATTTTCCGACGCCCCCATATTTTTTGGCCACCTTTTCCGGCCAAACTCCGACGAACCCACAACCGAAGCCATACACCACTACTCCACTCCGATCTACCCGATCTACCACATCTCACCATCTCCGAACCATCACCACTAACAGTCGTCATCGTCGTCACCCCATTCACCACAGATCCGCCACAATCATCATCCTACACCACTGCTACCTCCTCTGGATGTAACCCCACCACACCACGTCACCACCCTCGACATCATCAAAGACCATCAAGGTGCGTTAGGTTTGACAGAAGCACCAAAAGGTGCGTGCGGTTTAACAAATAACACATCAAAGGGTGCATTTAGATCTGGGTTCGCGACATAGGGTGCATTCGTTTTGTTTTCATCAGATTAGGGTGCGTTGGTTTGTTAACTAGCACAACTAGGGTGCGTTTGATTAGTAGAAAGACAGATTTTGGTGCGTTAGGTTCATCAGAAACGCACATGAGGAGCGTTTGGTTGGCTGTTTAACAGCAAGGAGTGTGTTTGGGTGAGCAGGAGAACCGTAAAGGTGCGTTTGGGATAGCAGAAAACACCCAAGGGGTGTGTTTGCTTTGGCAGAAAACAGCCGAAAGGGTGCGTTTGGTTTAGTAGCAGCCCCGTTTGGTTTATATCAAAATAGACTAATAAATATAACATAAGATTTTATAAATGTTAAAACCGGATCTAAATGGTGGAAATGGTTAAGTAAATACTTTATTTATTATTTTCGTTTTTATGTATATAATAACCTTAAGGGGTGTGTTTGGGTTTGCAACATGGACTAATTTAAATGGAGGGAAAATAATTAACTTTTGTTAATATGGAAAACGTTACATGAACGAATAGGTCATGCCGAGATTTTTATAAATTGCTACGCTTAGTAAATTTGTACAAATCTACTTTATTTATTATCTTGAAATATCTTAAGAAATATTAAATCGTGAAGGCCCGATAATAAAACGTAAGCTATAATTTTAGAGATTTCATCAATCTACTCCACAACTTTAAAACGTGCGTTATCTTCATAAAGGAACTTTCTACTAAATCATTTGGGGATATCCGGGCGCGTGTCGAATTACTTAGTTTCATTTATTTTTATCATCTTTCTCATATAATACTTGGAAAGTTTTATATAATTAGACCATTTTATTTTAATTGTCACCTTTTAGATATAACACATGTCGTGTATTATATACGCTTCGAATTATTCTTTTGGTTATGTACCTCGTTCTATAATTCACGGTATGAATTATATACTTGGTCATTTTTGATTATGTAATATATGCGGAATATATTACACACTTTGCATTTACTTTTTGATTTATTTATTTAACAAAAATACATTATCCTAGGTTAGTGGTTCGTAGCCGTTATGATAAACCGCAACTTCTTGGTCGAGCCGTTCCAGTTTCCGTTTTGTCTGGCGCTTAATATGCGCATATTGGGAATTATACTTTGAGTTGATTATGACAAAACATATTAAAGATGGAGGACCTACAAGACAAAGCTGGAATAACATTAATGCTGATTGAAGATTAGTCAAACAGTATTTAATGCTCAACTAAAAGATAAAGATCAACATTAATGCTGATTGAAGATTAGTCAAATAGTATTTAATGCTGATTTATAGTTTCCTAATTTTATTTGATCTTATCTTGTCTTGTAAACCCTAACCCCTCTAGTATATAAAGAGGGGTAGGCGTCTAGTATTGATCATCTATCATAGTTAGATCTCTCCAATGAGAGTCTAATAGTTAGCTTATTAGTTTATGTAATAGTTCATAGTCGACTGATTAAAGTCGAATAGTATATAGTTTATGAATAAAAACCTTGTTCATAACATTGTTGTTCTTAATTGTTATTCCGCTGCGTGATCAATGTTATGATATCCTAGATGGGCAAAACGATCTATGAAGCCTACAATTAGGTTTTTACACCATTGTCCTCTCAAGAATATGTTTCAAGCCACGATTGGAAACCTCCACTTGTCCACTCGTTTGAGGGTGATAAGCGGTAGCAAAACAATGAGTGACCCCATACTTAGACATTACTTTAGCAAATTTATCATTACAAAAATGGGTCCCACGATCGCGTATAATAACTCTAGGTGTTCCAAATCGGGCAAAAAGAGATTTCAAAAACTTAACTACAACTCGAGCATCATTAGTGGGAAGCGCCTTCGCTTCTACCCACTTTGATAAGTAGTCAACAGCTACGAGAATGTATTTATTCTCTCGTAAAGACGGGAATGGACCCATAAAATCGATACCCCATACATCAAAGATTTCACAAACTTGAATAGCATTTTAAGGCATTTCATCTCTTTGTGAAATTTTGCCTTATCGTTGACACGTATCACAAGATTTGATCATAGTATGGGCATCTCGATATATGGTCGGCCAAAAAAAACCGGCATCAAATACTTTCTTAGCGGTGAGATTGGCACTATGATGGCCCCGGTGGGTCCTTCATGACAAGCTTTGAGGATATCAAAAGCTTCTTGGCCTTGCATACACCGTCGAATGATTTGATCCGCACAAATCCGAAAAAGGTAGGGGCCATCCCAAAAGTAATGTTTAACGTCCTTAAAGAATTTCTTCTTTTGTTGGGATGACATCCCTTTGACGATAAAATTCCCCGCATGGAAATTTGCATAATCGACAAACCATGAGGTACTTCAACTAGATATAACTCCAAGAGTTTCTAAAGGAAAATTTTCATTTATGTCTTTATTTTCTAACATGTCCTTATGAGGATTCTCAAGACTAGATAAATGATCGGTCGCAAGATTCTCACTTCCCTTTGTATCATGGATGATGATATTAAATTCTTGAAGGAGGAGAACATACCAGAGCAATCTCGGCTTAGCATCTTGTTTACTAAGAAGGTATTTAAGAGTCGAGTGATCTGTATACACTATACTTTTGGATAAGACAAGATATGGCTAAAACTTTTCAAAAGCATAAACTACGGCAAGCATTTCTTTTTCTGTCGTAGTGTAATGAATTTGAGCTTCGGTCATTGTCT